>DWNH01001062.1:0-12270 GCA_018249895.1 Tiana niger
GAAGTAGCAACGCATCTATTTGCGATCTCAGGTAGGACTAAGGTACCTACTGCCTGAAGTTGCAAGTGGATGTCCATGGGTTGCATTGACCACTTCACACCAGATGGCCTGTACGCTACTTTTATTCAATAAAAAAAAAGAAACGTATAGTTTATACGTATACAAAGAAGTCGATATTTTAATCAAGGTGATGTATACGGTGATAAACAAAACTGTGTTATTTCTTTAGTCAAGTACTTAATTAAAAAGTGAACGCTCCCTTTAACCCGAGAGCAAATAACTGCTCTATAAACATCTCGATATATTAATTGTTATAATTGTCAGATTTTAAGACTTCTTAATTAATTCTTATTGATATTGTATTCTCTGTATACCCAAAATATTAGTTTTTAATAGTTATCTCTTCAGTAAGTGAATTGTATAATTCTTTATGAGAAATAATAAAGTTCTTAAACCCATAAAGGACTGATATATGTATGTACCTTAGAATTAACCCATTTTTATAATTACCTATAGCTAGTAGTTATTAAGACATCAGCCGAATAATTTTATTTGGGTTACCTGTTTACAATCTTTACTAATAATACGTACGTGATATTTTACGCAATAAAAGTATTCAAATTAGCAAAGGTTTTCGCTATCTTTATGCTATACAACGTACGTACATACGATATTTTACGTAGAAAAGGTTAAAGTCCGCTAAAGCAATATTAACCTTCTCGGGGCCTGTATTGAATACAGAGATCGCTATTTTTATTTCTAACATTGTTAGATACATTAAGTTTATAAGATATTTACAACGATTTTAGGCAGCGTACCAATAGATGGTAGGCCGCCGGGGAAGTACCACCGCCACACCCAAATCTACCGTGAAGCAATCTATTGGGTTTCGGAATGAGGCTGTGGATGCCGGAGTTCACTAAATACGAGACGACCATCTTAGTCGTCAGAAGTAGCAACGCATCTACATATTTATGATTTCAGGTAGGACTAAGGTACTGCCTGAAGTTGCAAGTAGATGGGTTGCAGTGACCACTTAACACCAGGTGGCCTGCACGCTCGTTTGCTACTTTTGTTCAAAAAAAAAATTATAAACTATTTCATTTTATGCAATTGTATGTCTGTATATTAATTACTGTATTGCTTACTCTAATATTTACAAAACCGGCACTGATCATGTCTTGTAAATTTTACGCTAAACATGACGTCAATCGTAGCGGAAGGGTTAAAGAGGTGAAATAAAAACGAGCCCATTTAAAAAAGGGTCGAACATTGTATAGGCGTTAACGAAGCGGACCACAAATCACGTTTAGCGGACAGCAAGCTCGTAGTGGCGGTATATTACAGCCAAGCACAAACATTAAACACATTAATGATTAAGAGGTGGCCAGAACATTATAGAAATCAGGGCAATATTTATGACAGAAAGCTTATTAGCCTTGTCTCTATAGTATTCTGACGTGAATACTTAAAGGTATATAATGGTTATATTATTTTAGTTCTGCTTAAATTAATTTATTTTCTGGTTAAGTTGAAGTAACTGCATGTAAGGTAGCAGTATGTAAATTAAGCTATTAAGGCTTGGTGTTGTAAAAAGTTTGCAAATAGTTATCGTAATAAGCATACGGTATTAGGAAATATGTATTTTAATAACATTCCTATTAAAAAATGTGACGAAACTTTAGCATTAGTCCTATTTGCATAACGATATACTTTGTTAACACTTTATTAAGTCACCACGTTCGATATTAATTTTGGCTATGGCTTATTTACCATTGTAAAATTATGAACATCATTTCGAAAATGTGCTGTAAGCCTATAAGTCTGTCATGTCATTTCTACGGACTTACCAATGCGGCCTGATGCACTCAACCACTTGGTCAATACATGGTGTATCAATAAAATGGTATTATGTTATAGTAATCAAATGTTAAGTTTATTTTGAGTTGAATTTGTTTTATTGTTTCTAAAGAACTTCGGTGAAGAGACACTCGCGTGTCGCGTCGCGACGCGGATATCGGGGTGACGCGAGCGTCCCGTATACTCGCCGCCAGTGAACTGGGGCAGACTGGGGCTTCACTGGATAGCACTGGGTACGACGAAACTGAAACAACGGCTCTCTCGCTGCATTTCGTCCGGCGACCCGAATACTCTATTAATACTTACTCGAATTTACAGGCCGTTCGAACCCCTTTCGAATTCGACTGACGATTTCAAGTTCTCCTTTGCGTCTTTATGTGATCGTACCCCCGAGTCTTTTAAGAGTCTTATCGACCTTTTAGGGTCTCAGTTGTTGTGCTATAATTTTAACAAAAAGCTGTGTTTTGTAGACTTATAAAGTTTTATAGAGTGATCAAAGAAAAAACAATTTGTACTAACTAGAAAAAACGAAGACGAAACGTTAATTCTGTGATGTAATTGTGGCTTATTAAAGATTCTTGTAAACTCGATGTTTCAGTAGACTGTAGATCAATATTGCAACAAGAATAAACAAAGGCGGCGTTGAACCCAGCTGCGGCATACTTACTCAAGGCGGCAATTGTTAATTATCATGAATCCGAGCATGAAACGCCAACAGCTTTTACCCGGCCAAGCTTTTCTTTATAAAACTTTATAAAACCCAGAGGAAATCATTTTTTACGTAATTACGTAAATACGTACGTATTCAGAGTTTTGTTAGAAAGAAACAAGTTTTTTAAACATCAATTTTATAAGAGTGTTATAAAATTTTATGTATAAAATGTAAAGTTCACGGATATAGCTTCGTGACGCTTATGGACTTTGAATAAAATTTATGGTATGTGCATTTAATAGATTTGTAATGAACAAGATCGGAAGTGGAAAACATAGCGCAACCAAAAATTAAATATATAAGTGTGAGTGTAATATGCATATGTATGTGTATACGTACATTATATTTAAATGAGGTGTTAGTGTATTAAGAAAATAAAATATTTTGCATTTTTTGAGAGAAAAAAAAATCTCAATTTACTAAATTGTGTACGTAAATTAAGGTTAAAGTTATTTATTGGCTCTGAACATATTTATTTATTATACATTTTTCACCAATGATAATATAACAAAAATAAAATATTTTGTATATTAAAGGAATGCTGAACGATAACTTAGTGTTAAGTGGTGATTCCTTTTACAACCATACTAAAATGGTGACGAAGTTTAATCACACTAATTGACTCGCAATAAAAATGTGGCGTTTTGTAGCAGTATAACTTACACAGTTCATGCTAGTCTGTGACGTATGTTTTTTGCCTCGCTTACCTAAATAGATTGACACAGACTTAAGCGCTCTAAAAGGGTATGATATTATTCTAAGCCCCATTTTATGCTTTAATAATCTATGTGTGTGTCTCGCTTTCATACTCTTATTTGTTAAAAAGCAATTTCGGGAGTAAAACATTAAATTAATATTATGCATCATATCAATAACCTCTTTAATAAGTATATTTATTTATAATTGTAATATATATCTTATCTTATATCTTACCAAAATATATTGGAGTGTCAGTCTACGACGATTAAGTAGATTACATATGCAATTTTTACTGCTTGTTACTGAGTTTTTTTTTTCGAGAATACACTTCGAAACGCCTGAACGGTTTTTTATGAAATATTTAGGGATTGCAAAGGACCGTAATTAAACGAATACTTTTTAATTGATTTAAATATCTCAAAGGGTTTAATTCTAACTCTTAGCGAACCCTAAGGCCCCATTTAAGGCAACATTAAACTCAAAGAACTTTCTTTGTTAAATAAATATTCACTGTTTAAAACTTTTAGTCTTTGTAAGACAAAGTCGCGAGCACTCCAATCTCCGAGTATCTACATGTAGTTTATGAAATATAAAGTTTTACCAATACTGAACCAACATTGTGGTGTCGCTTTTTCAAATGCCGTGCATCGTGAAAATTCATTCTCATCAGTTTTCCAAAATACGCCAAAAGAAGTATAACTTCAAAAAATTATAAAGCAACCGATAAATTTATAAAGTGGAAGTAAGGTAATACAGCTTGAACATATTTTTAAATGTAGGTATAAGTTTTTCATCCCTCCGTATATCCACAGGCAAGGAATTCCAAAGTCGTATTGCAGGCATTATAAAAGAGTAATGGCAAAGCAGTAAAGGAAGATACGTACTTCAGTTTGATTTTTCTCGGTAGCAGTAGTCTCGTGAAGTCTTTATAATGTTTTATTATTAAAGGTTCCGTGAATGTCCTTAAATATTTATATAAATTCAAAACGACATAATCACGTGTAGTTTTCGGGATTATCCAACTAGTTTCGAACTTATACGAGCTTCTTCTTCACGAGCTCTTGTCGGTCGTCAGGTCGCGACGGAGACTATTCAGTCAGCCAAAACACAAACAATATAAAATAAAAGAAAAAAGGTAATCAGGTGATAAAATAGAAAAAAGTGTACTGAATTGTTTTGTCTGCCTATTTATAGAAGAGGCTAACTAGCAGCGAGTCCATCATAAATGTTCTACATTTTAAATTTACGCTTTTCATGTTACTAAGTTGATTACCGACTGTTAAAAGCAAAATTCTCTCGCGCTTCTGTCTCGTTATTATTAATAGATACGCGGCGTTGAATTTTGTTAGAATATTTCATGAGCGGTTGGTAAACAGCTGACTGACGGGTTGTTTACTTACCCGTATGAAGATATTTGCAGAAACCGATCCACACTGGATTAACTTTTTAATGTATCACATAATAACACATACGCTACATGATGTAACACATCAAAAGTAAATAATTACATTTATTATTTTATTCGTATGTTTTTTAAATGTATTTCGTCATAAATATTTGACTCAATAAACTACATCTGACGACCCGTGTGCTGTAGTGGTTACCACGTCGGTCAACCATTCGAAGGGGCAGAAGTTTTAATGATGAATTTAGATTTCTGTTCTCGGTCTGGGAGTTAGTTTAATTGTCTTTATGTGTGTCCATGGTACCCATGACACTGGATCCCAAAATCTGTGGGGAAAAAAAAATCTATCTCATCGGCTATTTGAGACGTCGTAGGTTTATCGACTGGGAAGTAT
Organism: Tiana niger; assembly: GCA_018249895.1. Taxonomy (NCBI): domain Eukaryota; kingdom Metazoa; phylum Arthropoda; class Insecta; order Lepidoptera; family Hesperiidae; genus Tiana; species Tiana niger. The sequence goes on from DWNH01001062.1 coordinate 5,071, forward strand.
TACCGCCACACCCAATTCTATTCTTAAGCAATTTATTGTGTTTAGTAAAAAGGGAGCATTTTCTGAAACACATTTACGAGGCGGCCATTTTGGTCCTCAGAAGCAACAACGAAACATTTATTTACAATTACAAGTACCGTCTAAGGTTGAATGTGGATGTCGATGGGTTGCGGTTCAGTTAACATCAGGTAGCCTATATGATCGTTTGCTATTTTTAGCCATACAAAAATTCTATAATATTTGTTACATTTATTTATAATATTTGTTATACTATGCTTAGCCTATAGGTACTATACTGTAGCTGTACCTTCTGTTTTCAACGAGTATCAAAGACACTTTGCCTACGATACTGTATCTTTGGAGTGTGGCGTGATGTCGCACGGCTGATGGAGGATGGCACGATTGAAGGATTTATTGCAGTTGCGTCGGCCAGTCTACCGTAAATGTAATGTATACTCTGCATCATAAATCTTGTTTCAGAACAATTACACTATCGAAATTTAGTTTGCCAAAAACTAGAAACATTTTAGTTCCCTAATTAGGCAGAGCCTGAACTTTGTTAATCATGACTACTGATAAATATTTTAAATACATACGCTATGTTACATATACCCAGAAAAAGAACAATCAATCGTGCATATCATTATATACTTGTATATGTCATAACATATAAAATAAGTTCTGGAATAAGAAAGGCTGGATTTTTAAAGCTTTAATTTATAGAAACGTACCTGCATCGAAATAACTGCACTGCAATTTCTTAAAGAATTTTCTCTGTATTAAATAAAAATGACAACAAAAGAATGTTTCTCTGAGAGTTAGCTGAACTATACAAAGCTGGAATAATATTTATTAAAGTAAATTTCTTTTTCTTCTTTACTGTTTCATAATATAATAAACTTAATAAATAAAATAACATTTAATTAAACCGCACTTAATATCCAAAACTAAACATTATTTCCCATTAAAATTTTTCTAGTATTGGAATTTTTTGGCGTCGCTTAACAATTAAAACCACAATTTTAGCATTCGAGACTATTGAAGTTATACTTCTTCAGGGGCATGTAGAAATAACTTGCCGCGAAGCAATAATCGTGTGCTTCGGACAAAAAGGTTTGGAAGTACACATGTGTACCACATTAAATATGCGACCATCCTTAGGAATATATCTTAGAATCGTCGCATCTTTTCACGATCTTAAATATGACATGCCAGTTTGGTACTTCCGTAATATAAAAAAGGCAGTTTTAGGAGCAGCGGGCCCAAATTTTTATTATGTCACCTTGTTTTACATATTTTTTTCTTGAAGCTTAGGAGCTTTACCATAGTAATATTTGGGAACGGGTGCTCGTAGTTCGTTCCACCGAGATAGTGGAGTAGGCGTTCTAATCGACTTATGTATAGAAGAAATTCCTTGAGTTTCCTTACATCGTTACGTTATTTGTAAGAGCTTGGTAAGCATATTACGGCTTTATATTAAAGATACTCAATCTCGTAAAAGTTGCGTCATGTGCCTTCAGTGAACAAGATCCAAGTACCATCTTGATTACACTAAGGATGTTATAAGGATCGCTTAGTTCGAATTGAGAAAAATCTCACAGTTTTTTTATCAATTTCGTTTTGAGAACTACTTACGGCCGAAATTAATAATCAATCTATTTACGGTTTTGGCCTACTAGAAATAGAAAAATCTATCCACCAAAGGGTTAATTTTATTAATGTTTCAATAAACGTTTCAACGACAGGTAATCCTACCTGTCAACGCCATCAATCGACGGGAGGGCGTGTAGCTAACCAGAAATCGCAACCGAAATGTAAATAGTTCTTCCGTCAAAGCGAAGCATTAGGAATGAAAAAAATTGAGAAGGACAAATCATGATAATGAAACGAAGATTATATATGTATGTATAACCTCAGATCAATTTAAATTTCAAACTGTTTCTGGCGTTAGTCATCTCGGACATATCTGATCGGAAATTCTAGCCATTAATTAGAGAATTAGAATAGTGTTTGACATTGTATTAACATTGTAAAATACAGCCATTGACAGCTTGATATAAAATATAAGGAAGATTTAAGATATAAGACCTATACGTCATGTACATTTTGGAAGTGGCAAGTTTTGCACAATTCTCATGCTCAAGGATAGATTTCAGAAAGAATTCGTATTGGGGCCTTGTGTCCCAGGAGAACTATACTTTACAAACTCTGTGACTTTAGGTCTTATTTAGAATTTATGACCATTTGTTGACGGTAAATATAGATGTGAATGGATCATCTATGTATGTGTATGTGTGTATACATACGTACCAATGTAATACTACACCCCTTGATATTTTGCTCTGTATTTTGTACACGTATACAATCATTTCATGATGAAACGTTTTCCTGTTTCCACGCGGACAGAGTCACGAGCATATTATTTTAAGTTTTTAGCTTCAAAGACAAAGTTTTAAGTACTTAAATCTTTGGAAGGTAATCCAGTTACCGTAAGCACGTATTGATCGGTACCGGAGTTAAGGAACCCGATCAGACTTTGGCTCGAAGGATTTGTCATCGGTGTCGCGACGTGACTGAAGCTTGACAAAACTTCGGAAGACAAAGCAAAGTTTTCAGTCACCTTCGCCAAAACTTTATCTTTTACCTGAACGATTTACGGGAGTTGTTTTTAATTTTTATACTAAAGTTCAGAACAACAAACAAATTTAAAGTCTGTCGAATTCAGACTTGTGTTTTTTTAATACTAAAACATTATATATATAGAAATATTAAAAATTTTACATCAAAAATGATAAGAGGCGTAAAACTTAACTTTTTCAAAAGTAGTCACTGAACCGTAGAGTGCAGAAATCACAAATACTACAGAATTTACATAGACGCGTTGTTACTCCCGAGGACTAAGATGGTCACCTCATTTTGATTGTCTCCTGCTATCGACACTTTTCTGTTCGAAACACAATAGTATTTGTTATTTCCTTACGGTAGAAGTGGCGGTGATACCTACCATCGCTATATTCTAATAATCATAGAATCTATAAAGCCCATAGACATCACAAATACTACTAGATTTACTAGGTATCTTTCCTAACGCTATTAAATAATATTAATATATACTATATAGGTATCTTTATTGAAAATCGAACATCTTGTCTGCAAACGTGCGAAGCGTAACTTATAACTCTATCGCGAACAAAGTAAGTAATTCGATTAAGCAACTTTTATAAGCGATTATTAACAACGGCTTTCAATTAATTTCGTTTTTAACTTTGAATTTAAAATGAATATTGAATAGCTTAAAAGTTACGTACGACGACCCGTAATTTTGTATTATGCATTCATTTTATATATTATATAAGAGGAAAAAATGATAATGAAGTTATGATCTTGGAATTGAGTAAAAGAGACTTTAGGATTTCTATTGAAATAAGTGGGTATATCATACTATCATACATAATAAGTAGGTATGATAATCAGAAGTGCAGTCAGAAGCATTTCCAGTTGACTATGTCACAGTTCTTAAAAGAAGGAGGAGTCACCAAACCATTACCGGCTCTCCTCGAAAGCCCTAATGCGTTGGTGACTCCTCTGGTGTTGCCCATGTGCAAGGTTTAGTTTTTGTTTATACTTTGTTTACGTTGTTACGTTATATTTTACTTTGTCTACGTTTGTCTTTTTGTTTGGCTGTACACTCGAAAAACATTAACCTAATTCTGGGGCAATAGGGTTAAAAAATGTAACTGAAAAATAATATTTGTGGCCTAAAAGTTAAAAAATCTTCTAGGATAAAAAAATATTGTGTGATTCATGTATATGTGAATAAAAGTTTATTTATTTGATTATTATTTACAACATGGTAATAAAAGCCTTAATCTTTAAACATTGCAAGGCGAAGGAAATAAGATTGATTGCTCCCGTTCTATGAACAAGGTTAATCGAATGACATCGTCGTTTGTCATTGTCAATTATCTATCACCATTTACCGTGTACTAATTTTGAATCTAAAGTTGCTTAGTGTATCTATATAATTTATAGATCCGCCACGTTTTAGACTGTTTGTTATTTAATATATTTTTTTTAATATCTTGGGACAACTCACACACGGTCATCTATCCCAAACTAGGCAGAGCCTACGGTATGGTAATCAGACATCTGATAAACATACATAAATACATACTTAAATAGATTTTTTTTACACCCAGACTGCAATCTGGTAGAACTTAAGGTACTGACTGAAGTTGCAAGTGGACATCCATGGATTGCAGTGACCATTTAACACCAAGCCTGCGTGCTCGTCTGCTATTTTTATTCATAATAAAAAAAATTCAAACATTTTAACTACCTATACGAATTCGGGTTGTGAATGGATGGTACCAACGTAAATCACACGAAAAAAATCCTGTGGCTATATCAGTATATGGTTATCACAAATCTTTGTAATTGTATGAGTTTTTAGTGTTAATATACTCGTAATGATACTTTAATTCACTGGTACAAGTAATATTTTATTACCTTTTTATATCTATTATTTCTGTGACGAAATACCCCTCAACTTAACTTCAGCTTAATAAGGAGTCTAGAAATGAATCATCATTGTGTTAAAACCCCTCTTATATCATAATTACAATTTTACGGGTATAATACTTTTCGTAGCCGCAGTGCTGGCTTAGTGCTTCACGCTCGATTAATCACTTAACTGTCTGATACTGAAATAAATATGGCGGATAAATTAATACTGCGACTGACGTTAAGTAACGTTATCCATCATAGAGGATTAATTATTTTTTATAAAATTTTAGAAGAGAAGGTAGAGTACATCGATATCAAAGTTCTGTCCTGGACACTTGTCGATCCTATTTAACTAACAGATTTCAGCAATAGAAAATACCAAGTCTAGCCCTACTACGCATATACATAGTTATGTAGGCTATTCTATTAGCTATTCGGTGGGTACATGAAAGATTGAGTCGAAGTCGAACAATTTTGATAATTCCATGTAAAAGTTTCTTTGCCTTTCTGTTCAGGTTTCTATTCTAGAAGCTTGTGTAAAAAAGTACTAAAACTGCGTATTTATAGACAGATACGATACAGATAATATAGGTGGAGCTATTCATTTCGTAAGTTGATATAACACCTCCTATCTCGACTGCGTGTTTTTCTCTATAGTCATTACTTTAAATGATAACGTCCTTATCTGCTATAATTTTCTGCTATTAATGCGTAATTATAAAACTAAAAATATATAAAATTTAAATAAAACGAGCAAATCTATAAAATATATTAATTTAATTTAATAAGATAAGGTTAAGATCGCCGACGTGATTGAACAAATTACCACACAACTATCACACATACCACATGTACCTATATGCAACTGTAGTACCAATTAGAAATAAAACGAAATGTAAACTACGTATATAAAAATCAATTGCCGTGCGTAGTCTCGGGAAAACTTGATAATGGCACGATCGTTTCGATCTTTTTTCTGTTTCATTCGCACAGGCTTAGGAAGCAAAAAAATTAAGAGAGTCCCAAAGAAACAATCGGAGAATCTAAAGAGAAATCTAAATTGGTAATTTTGTATGTGAATTGGATAACAGTCCAGAGATGGCATTCGTTGCGAAACTGTCGTTTGACAACTGCACAATACATTACTGTTAATGTAATTTCTTATGAAGAGTTACAATTAAATAAATTTTAAGTGGTACATAGTTCACCAGGTCATATAATTGTTAATAAAAGCTATATTAGTCATTAACGTTCTTTGATTACTAAGTACACGTTTGTTGGGTATACATATCTATTAATTATATCTTGGAACAAATTTAACACTTCCACCCTGGTCAGGTGATAGTATCACACTGTACGGATCAGTTCTAATTTTGTACGGCATGGCTGGCTGTAGTTTATATTTTACTATTATCTGTGCGAGCGCCGCACGTATTTGCATCATGCCATATCGTTTCCCTGAAAAATAATAATGTAAATAACTACATTGTTTCGAAACATTTACTTACATATCTATTTAGAGTACTGATTATATATCTAGCACAAGTACTTCATATGTACACATACATATATCTATCATCAGTTGAACTCTTGCTCTTATTATCGCTGACTTTGCAATAGGTGACTGATTTTCTATTATGAAATAAAAGTAGCAAACGTGCGCATACAGGTCACCTGGTGTTAGGTCAATGCAAACCATAGACATCCATATGCAAATTCAGGCAGTACCTTGGTCCTACCTGAGATCGCAAACAGATGCGTTACTACTTCTGAGGACTAAGATCTATTGTAGTGAATATTTAGTGTACTTCGACAACCACACCTTATCCTTAAAGCTATTTAGCTCACTTTTCTAAAGTTTAATCTAAGTATAATATGAAGTCTAATAAAATATAACAACAATATACATACATATATATAAGGAACATTCTCAACACTCACTTAGGAACAATGTTTCGAAAATTTAATAAAATAATGTTTTTGAACGTGTAATTAATTTATAGTGATTGACGACCGTTGTGGTGTAGTGGTTACCATGTCGGTCCACCAATCGAAGGGTCCTATACCTATTTTTAGCATTTTATTTGGCTAAATACAACACTGGCAGACTAGACCTCATAACTCACTGGTAAACTGGAAATAATTTAAAAAATCTTGGGGTCAAATCACACACGACCTTTTTAATCCAATCTGGGACAGACCCTGTTCTATGATATATGTGATACATATGATGATTACATATGATATATTTGACTGGTCTCTTGGTCTAGTGGTTAGTGAACCTCACTTCTAAATAGGAGGTCGTGGGTTGGATCCCTACCCAGAATTGTTCTGTATCTTTGTGTATTGTTATCTATATAAGTATGTATGTAAATATATTTATGGATGTTTATCAGTTGTTTTGTTACCATAGCGAAGGCTTTGCCGTATTTGGAATCAGATGGCCGTGTGCAAGTTGTGAAAAGATATTTATTTATTTTATTTACGCCCAGACACAGAATAATCATTTGTGATTATTATTTATACAAGCTGGGAATCGAACCCACAATTGGCGTAGTAGTTAAAAAAAGGGTGTGTGTACTTATGTACACGCGTTAGAAGTTATACTTTTTTGGCCTAACAAGATAAAAATCTTTTTAAAATTTTTATCTTTCGCCTTATTCTACGTTTGTAGAAAAAACGACACTAACAATA
>DWNH01001063.1:0-12267 GCA_018249895.1 Tiana niger
GGTCTCCTTTCGAATGAGAAGGATTTAGGCCACAGTCCACCACGCTGGCCAAGTGCGGGTTGGTGGACTTCACATGCCATCCGGGTTTTTTTTTTAAACTCAGGCATGCAGGTTTTATCACGATGTTTTCCTTCACCGAAGAGCAAGTGATAATTACTGTATAATATGCACATAATATAGAAAAATTAGAGGTGCTTGCGGCGATCGATCCCGGACCTACCGGAATGGTAGGCCGAAATTCAACTACTAGGCTGCCACCACTGCTCTACAAATACTTCATTAAAATCTCAAGTATTTCGTTATTAAAGATTTCGTGAGTGTCTTTACATATTTTTATACTTAACTCACGTGGTGTAAGAGTGGTAAGCCGCTGCACGAGAAAATACCACCGCCACACCCGACTCTGCCATAAAGCAATTTATTGTGTTTCGGAAGAAAGGTGTGGTTGCCAGAGTTCATTAAATAGTAGACGACCAACTTAGTCCTCAAAAGTAGCAACGCATTTATTTGCGATCTCAGTTAGGACTAAAGTAATGCCTTAAGTTGCAAGTGGATGATTGCAGTGACCTCTTACCTAACACCAAGTGGTATGCATGTTCGTGTGCTACTGTTATTTAATATAAAAAGAAGACGTGTATATTTTCGGATTGCCCGACTAGTTTCGAACCTTTACGAAGTTCGTCGTCAAGAGCTCCCGTCAGTAACCAGGTCGCGTCAGAGACAGTCTTAATTGTATACAAGTGAACAGTCAGTAATCTTGTAATTTGTTTATTTAAATTTGTGATTTAAATTGAGACTTGGTAAAGTTTGTCAAACATTATGTAGATAATAATAATAATCGGAATGCAATCGTAGAGGTCATTAAGATCACTTGTTTGTTTTATAGGACGGAAATAGCAAAGGAGCAATCACAACAGTTGGTATTAAGTGGGCACAGCAACCCATAAACATACATATACAACTTCAGGCAGTACTTTGGTACTGCCTGAAGTCTTACCTGCGATCATATATAAATGCATTACCACTCCTGACGATGGTATGGTGTGCTCCGTACTTAACCGTGTCCACCACCATTTATTACGATGACCCAATAACACAAATGTTGAACTGTGAAGTAGGTAACTCACAACAATCGATTTTATCGCATATTTAGGTATATATAACAATACATAAAATCAAGAAAATGTATTCAGAAGAGTACCTTAACGTAACCCTCAGTAAGATTTAATTTCCGCGAAATAACAATGAAACACAAAAGATGAGAATATCAGGGTGATGCCTCAATTGTTAGAATAGAATATCAGTTTCAAGGAGCGTTAATCGCCTCAACGAGTCCCAAAGGAATTCTCGCGAACCTCTTTACCCGCGGTGTGTCGGCTCATTTACATTTTCTTTTGCTTCTGTTTGCTATCTATCCTTAACTATACCAATTCGTATGTGGATGTGTAATTATTTAAGCAGTGATATCCTAGTGGTTGCATTATTTTGGTGTGGTAAATTTATTGGTAAGTTTGGTGGTTACTTTTTTAATTAAGTATTTGTTTATATTGTACGACAGGCCGACTGATCGAACTAATCGATGATAATGGTCGAAGATATAGGTGGTACGTACGATCTGATCTTGGAGTTCGGATATATAGTAAGAAACAACCAAACAAATGGCAATAAAGGGAGCGTGATTCAAGTTTGCTTGTAACAGTTATTCCTTTTCATAGCCCCCTACACTAAAGCAAACTACCGACCATTTTAGGAGCTAATGATATATCCTGAAGTTAACCAATGGGACTGTGTAACGTATGGTTGTAATCGAATTCTGATTGAAGATATTTGTTACTAACAAGTCACTAGGCAGTTATAGCGTAATGGTCAAGAACTCTATGTTAAATCAACAATACCTACTGAAACGTACCGTAAATGAACTACGACTTTGGGACGTTTGCCGTAAGTGGTGCATGCAAAATAGGTGCCTATTCCATCATGATGCATAATTCATAGGCATGAAATTCACTAGTATTTTCTATTTATTACTGTAGTATTTGCAGTGATAATACTTTCAACTTGATATAGCTATCTACTCTAACAGTAACATATTTCTCGGAGGTTTGTGGGCGAGATTACTATCTGGACGATGTAATTAACTGCATCAACTACATTATTAGGGCCATTGCGAGGTTTTATTGCTTCAGAGACTATTGTAGTGTATTGTCGCAAGATACGACATTAAATAAAACTGTTTGGTTACACATAAAAACTCAAAGTCAGACCTTGATCAATATTACAGATATTGTTATTGTTACTGCAAAACCTCAGAGTTCTCTTTGCAATATTCTTAAAAAGGGATCTGAAATTTTCGCTTTACATATAAATTTAAGTTTAGTTACATATAATTATTGCATCTTAAATGAATTAACACGGAACCTATTTAAATAATAAGGTAATGAGAAGAGCTGCTAATTGGGATATTACCTAATATTATATCGCTTTTTACTTTAGCATTTTCACTTTACCGAAAGAATCAGAAAGGTGCCTAATTAGAAGACCGGGGCTAAGTTTTTAAGCCTTAAAAATGTCCCGGCTTGCTCTAATGAGCCCTGAGACCGGTTAATTCCGCAACGGACATTATTAGCAAGCTTTTCTATCGCCGAGCAAAAGTTATAGCCAGACTTTGTAAACTTCGTTTACAACGCTAGTCAAAAGGAAGTATCCACTTAAACACAGTTTAAAGTTGAGTGGGATCAAAAGAAAATTTATAATTTATTAGTAACGAAATATTAAGTTTTAGATGAAGGGTTATCTTTGACTGGCCTCGTGGTCTAGTGGTAAGCGAACCTGACTACTAAACGGGAGGTCGTGAGTTCGATCCCCATCCAAAACAAATATTTCTGTAATGAGTATGAATATTTGTTCTGTGTCTGGATGTAAAAAAAATCATTTAAGTATGTATTTAAAAATATTTAGGTTTGTTAGCTGTCCGGTTACCAAATTCATTTTCTTTCTCTCTCTACAAGATGACGACTTTTCTTACAAAATTATGTTCTGTCCGCGTGAAGTTAATAAAAGCTTACTCTAAATACACATATGTACCTACATACATAGGTATTTATTTGTAAAGCAAAATTAATTACCAATAGCTATTACGATAAAAATACGCAACTTTTCCGTTTAAAATAAAAGAAATTGTGTAAATTCTCATTACTCTAGTTAATAGTTACAAATTACCGTATTAGAATGAGACTACGTACTCGAATGCTGAGTTTGTGGCTTGAAATTTAATTTGTAAGTCTCGGGCGCGTAGCTTTGTAATGGTTTTAGCGGAGATGTGGTCTCGTCGTAGAAGCATCCTGCAATATACTGTGGGAATGTTTTATTATCACCAGTTTTTACCATTACAAGAAACGTACTTATATAGGTTTTTGGCTCTGAGCCGAAATTGCGAAAAGCAATAAATTTTATCAGACTTTATTTGCTCTAGCAAATTAAACTTTTTTATGTGTGTGATTTAATTACAACAAGTTTTATGGATGGCAGCTATAACGACTTTAAATTGAAATAAAAAATAGTTCATTTACAATATTGTAGAAATAATTAGTCATGGTTATAATAGTAGATATGGTTAATAATAACGTGAATAATAACGTGAATAATAACGTGAATAATAATCAATTGAATTATAGTTAAAAAAAAACTAAAAATAATACGCTTTAATTTTAATCCAAACTAAAAAGTAGAAAACAATTTTAAATAATTCATTTTATTGTAAAAAGCGTGGGCTATTTGACATCGAATTCTTGCAAATAGTTCATTGATAGCTTTTTATGAACCAAGAGTTTCGATTGAAGCCGATGTCTCAGTCTCAAAGTGGGTGAAATTAATGTAAGATCCCGTTACATACATAAGTACATACGTACAGGTGAAGATAATAAACACCTGTTAAAGGATAAAATACCTTGAGGACACTCGGCTCTAAAAAGACATCAAGATCTTCAAAGACATATCTATTATCCAAAAACGGACTAATGACGAGACTTTACTAAAACATTATTTTACTATTTAGTTGTAGTTTTATCCAGATGGTCAAGTAGAAGGTATATTTTAACGCTTAAAATATGATAGGTAAGTATGCGGAATGGTCGAAATTGGCGCTCATAAATTGATTAGCATCAAATTTATGTTGTGTGCCTAACTCATTTATCTTTGTTTGAGGTGACATGAGAGCTATTAACATAACTAATAGTTAGCAAACAAATGTAATTAATCATTACCCTTTGTTCTGAAAACTATCGAGATATGAGATTTAATATTATTTACCTACTTACCGAGATATTTATTGAATGAACTTGTAATTCTATATACCTAAAGGGCAAAAATTGATATTTAAATATAAAACAGAATTTCATTTTACAAACACGTTTAGAGAAAAATGTAAAGGAAAATAGTTTATAGATTGACTAATTAATGTACGCTGTACTTATCTATGTGGACAAATGATACTAATCTAGGCTAGATTACGTACGCACGTACGTACGTATGATACGTACCCATTATGTTAAATTGTATCTATTTATCGCAAAAATATAAGAAATATTTTAGTGAATCTAAAGATTAATGCAAAATAGAAACGACGGATCCATTATAACGTTCATGCTAGAAGTTATCTACGCATAAAAGAGGCATATCTATAAAATTTAAGACCGCTTGAAAGGGATACAATAACAATAGCATACAATGGAATCTGTTGAACGGCATCGGAGAATATTATCGGGGCTCGTCGACCAGACAATGTTGTGCCAACTCCATCGAAGCGAAACCGAATAACAGAACTATTCTCTAAGACTATGGTGCAAGCTGTTAGGAAGTTATTTACTTGCCCTAAGTTTAGTTACCTAGGTTAAATAAACTTTACATATACATATGTATTATAAATTCAGTTTGAGAGTTTTAATAAAAAATACGAGACACACGGTTAAATGATGCCAGAGTGCCAGTGATCTCTTGTAATAAAATATTTCGATAGTTCCCGAATATCTACTTAAAACGTGTGTACCTACATGTTAATATATACCTATCTACCTACTCTATATTTCTATTCTAAAAATGGCTTCCGATAATTGATACGCGATATAAAATATTTTTTCAAGCTTATAGTAAACCTATGGCAATCTGGTATAAGAGTACCTACGTAGGTAAAAGAGAACAGCTATCGTAAAATTTATGTTGTAATTGTGAACATGTAGACGTGTCATTTTGTACTCCGTTTAAAATGGGCGCCGAACTTATCTCGAGATTAAATCAATATTACATCAACGAAGCTTTTGAGGGTATTTCCGTACTAAATATATCTATGTTTTAAAATTTTTTTGAAACAAAAAGTACGGCGGTGATTTTTTTTCTAACTTAGCAAAATATGATACCAATTTGTTTTTTATTTTGTATTTTTATTTTTATATTTAATTATCACGTTTGATATTAATTTAGTCGTTCATCTTGCCTGAAAGTGACCTAGTAGTGGTAGTGACATAATTCAATGTACATACATTTTTTTTGTCTGTTGAATTGTAATTGTTCAATTACATATTGTCTACAATATTGTTTAAAATTATATTATTTTTATTCTTTAAAACTCAAAACACAAATTTTTGTAAGAAAAATCTATTCTTTCCAGCTTATATTTTGTTTTTGCTTTTTATTCAAGCGCGCCTTCGCCATAAACAACAAAAACTAAGACATTTAATTTTTTTCTGATATGTCAATTCATTGTTGCCAAAATGTTTAATGTTGTCATGTTGTAAATGTCAGACGAAATGTCAAAGTCGTAGCGCGTCGTTCTTCTAGCCAAGAGAAAAATAATAAAAAGTGTTTTGTAGGACGTAAGACGTCCTCACATTGTTAAATGAAATAGTTTCTTCATGTTTTAGTACCTTTAGTTTATTAAGATGTGTGACAGTGATGATCCGGGCGACCAGGGTCGCTCCGGCATGGATTTGACCGGGTTTCTCTTCGGGAATATTGACGAGAGTGGTCAACTTGAAGACGATGGTCTGCTTGACGGGGAGTCGAAGAGGCTCCTGTCTTCTCTTACCCGTTTAGGCCTTGGGTCTATGTTATCGGAAGTACTCGATAAAGAGGACTTAATTAAGGAGGAGGAAGAGAAAGGTTCTAGCATTGTGTTATTTTGAAACATCAGATAAAGAAACTATTGAATATTTTACTACTTTACTAATAGTTTTTATGTGTGTCCATAATACACACGACGCAGGATCCTAGAATCTTACTTAGGGGCTATGAGTGTAAAGCGTTATTTATTTATTTATTTAAAAACCAATAATAACGATGTCATCTTGTTTATGTGCAATAACTCCTTAAATCTACTTGCTTCTTTAACTTTTCCTCTTGATAAGTTAGTTGCCATAGTTTGTTACATATTTTTGTATCATCACATGATTTGGTCTAGTCCACTACAAGGGCCTACTATGAGCTTATCAATTTGAGTTGATATTATATACCTACTGAAGCATTGTAAGTAACCAAATATTATGTGGAATATTTAATGCCTAATTTGATTTCAGATTACACACAGAAAAGTCCTTCTGCAGTTGATTTCTTTGACATTGATGATGCTGCGGAAGATGAAAATGTCAGTATTTTCATAATACAATAATATTAAAATCAATAAGAATTTTTTTATACATAGATAGCATATTTTCATGGCCATTTCATATTTCCTATGATGGTTAAAGTAAACAATAATTAGGCAGCTTACTCAAGCATTCAATTACATTAAAGTAGTAGTAAGAGTAGAACTCCAGTAGCCACTTTGAGGAAGACTGGTATAGAGTTATAAACAATAGTAGAGCATGTTTAAGAATTACTAGATTTGAACTTTTTTTATAAATATAAACGGCTTAACTCATGTGTATTTTTTGAGATTGCCCGACTAGTTTCAAACCTATACAAGGTTCTTCATAAAGCACTCCCGTCGGTCGTCAGGTCGCGACTGAGACATGTCAGGCAATCTCGAAAAATATCAGTGAGTTGAGCCATTTATATTTATAATAATGTGTAAAGACACTCACGAAAGTTTAAAAATAAGATTTGAACTTCTCCTAAAGTATGTTTGATATGTTGCTATGTGCACATTATCGTAAATTTTCACACACTGTCAATCATTAATTATATAGCCTTTATTGACAGTACAAAATAAAAACACAACAGTTTCATTTACAATAGAATGCTGCCTGGATCCCGCTATGAAAAATATTGGTACCTAAACCATTTCCAAATAAAGTTTAAGATAATTGACTTTCAATTTATTTACTTGCTATCTCTGATGATGAAAGTATTGGTAAACAACAAAAGCTGAAGCTACAAATAAAGTTTCCGTTTATATTTAAAACAAGGGGCTATTTCTTCAAACTTATGTGTCTTTGGTTTTGTTCTTCAATAATTAAATCAACAATTACCATACACTTTAAAATGCAAAATTGTTTAAAGGAAGATTGCAACATATACATAACATGTCTCATGCAATTTCTAATCATCTCCAATTACCATTGTCTTTACTAGCTCATTCGATTCACTGGCATTGCCATTGCACATAACACTGCTTACTAACATTTAGTTGCACAATATTAACAGCAACTTGTGTTAACACTAGGATATAGGGGGTAATGATAGTTTGGGCACTGAGCAAACGGCCGATCAAATCCCGAGCACATGTGGAGACGAGGTAGAAATTGAGGAAACTAAAGATGAAATTGTAGAGCCTCAAGGCGATTGTCCACAGAATGAAATCAAGACTGAAAGACGGGTTGATTTGGAAGATAATGAGCATGGTAACAATGATGAGGGCTATGAAGGGGATATGGAAGGGGATGGCGGACTTATGCCCCCGCCGTCATCAGTCCCGTAAGTTGATTTTAATAAAGTAATAAATGAATTTGTCTCTCACTTATATAAAAAGGAAGGAGTATAGGCTGCCCTCTGACCAGATGGACTGACGACCAAAGAGAAGACAGCGGGAAACCGCTGGATTCTATGGGTTCAGGACTGGACGGAGTGGTTATGCCTATGTCCATGAGTGTACATTTAAAAGCTGAGGGATGGATATAAAAAAATATAAGTAATAAGAGAAGTATTCATCACTTATATTGATAACAATTTGTCGCCTGCTGTTTTGCCAGCGCAATATTCTGTCTAGCCATGGTATTAACTGCAGAAAAATATTCTATCTGTATTCAAGGTTATGAACAATCTGTGTACCCAAATCAGTGAAGCCATTTTTACATGATTGAGTAACAAACATCAAAATATATAAACAGACAAACTTTCGTATTTATAATATAAAGAATCTATAATTATTAAATAATTGTTTATTTCATTAATTAATAATTCATATTAATAGAATGATTACTAATATATAAATGTCACCTTTTCTTTTAGTAAACAGAAATCTGATAGACCTAAGAAACTAGAAACACCATTGGCTGCAATGTTGCCATCAAAATATGCAAATGTTGATGTTACTGAACTTTTTCCAGACTTCAGACCTGACAAGGTAAGCATGTTTTTATGACCAATGAGACAAAAACAATAATAGTAATAGTCCAATAAAACAAAGAACACTATCTAAAGAGTCTATCTATATATAAAATCGAATTATCCGGATTTCTAATCTAAATTGCATATAGCTAAACCTTGACGGGTAGCCCATTAAGGTTTAAGGGTTAACTAATAATTGAAGTTTGCGAGCAACCACATCACTCAGTCTATTTTAACAATGAGATTCCAAGAACTATCAACGTTATTTCTTATATAAAATTACTATTGAACATACTGCAAAATATAGTATATTTTATATTCTGTATTTATTCCAGGTGCTACTTTTTTCTCGCTTGTTTGGCCCAGGGAAACTCTCGAGCCTACCTCAAATATGGCGAGGCGTCAAGAAACGCAGGCGACGCAAGCGCAGCGGGAGTACCAGTAGCGACACTCCACCACAACCGCAAGAGTTACCTGAACCACAGTATGCCAGTGATGATGAGGAGAAATTTCTCAAGTTAGTGTATATTTATTCAATTATTTAGTACCCTATTAAGGAGTATGGACTAATTCTTTCCAAATTTAAAAAGTTTTGCATTATAACGAATAGGCTTAAAATTAAATAATTTAAACTGAATGTTTTATGTTTAAGTAGTTAGTAGTCTGTGGTCTAAACCCCTTCTCATCTGGAAATGGAGACATGTGGACAGTATTGGGGTTAATGACAAAAAAATCTATATAGTTGAATAAATTCAATTGTAATACAATTGCATACTATTGATATTTTCTAATATGAAAGTATTAATGTACACAACGTTGTTGAATTTGAAAGCTTCGATAACTAATCCAGTCCATGTATTGTTAGGCCTATGGACGACAACCAACACTCATCAGGCGACAATAACGCTTTTGCTGGGTCCGGTGATAAGTCGCAGCGGCCGACACCAGCTCATTGGCGGTTTGGACCGGCCCAGGCGTGGTACGACATGCTTAATGTGCCTGAGAGTGGAGAGGGGTTTGACTATGGGTTCAAGCTGAAGGTAATTTTAATTTGTGTTGTAATAATTTCATAATGTATCAAGGAATGTTTTACATTGTAAATATTATGTGTATAAAGAAACAATTTTGAGATATTAATATCAAATAAGGCCTGCACAGTAACTTCAAGTATCTTCTTCACTATGTTATGGTATATAAATAGTATACAGTATATAATAGTTTGATTATTTACCTTAATTTTAATGTCAGAGACAGACACTCCAACTTAATTTATTAGTAATATTATAAATAGTTAGTTACTGCTTAAATAACTTATTGCTTAAATAACTATAATAAATAGCTTAAATAAGTTACTAACTTGGCTAGTCATACTGGTTCCACGACTTCTTCATTTTACTGTGAAGCAAAAAGGTGAGAATGTTATTACTAAGGCTACACGAATTCAAATCCTTTTTCGGTTTTTATATAAAAACCCATTTGTCATTACTATTTTAAAAGCTACATAGAGCTAAAATTTCTATATTATGTACACTAAATTAAATAAAACTGTTGATAGTTGTCGTCCATACGCTAATAGATGGCATTACAGGTCCTGAAGCTTACTTAAATCAATCATTCTAATGTTATTGATAATAGGTACATGTTTACCGACTTACCAACGACATAATAGGTACACGTTTACATAAATTTTGGCTCACAAACAAAGGAATAAAGGAAATAAACGTATGATTCTTTAATTAAATATGCTTTTTTATGTAATATACCTATATCTGTATTAGATGTTTAGACTTTATAAAATATTCAAAGTTATATAAATTTCTCATTTGTAGGCACCATCACCGGATCGCGATGAACAATTTAAACACAGGGAACAAGAAAGTGATGAGGCTGCGAGAAGGAAAAATAATGACAGCCCGGATAGTGGTTTTCCAGATGATTCTTTTCTCATGGTATCACAGTTGCAGTGGGAAGATGATGTCATATGGGATGGCAGCGAGATGAAACATAAGGTAAAGTAAACTTGAAGATATTTGACAATTTTAACATATATTTTTTTATTTAATTGTCTTCACTTAATTAATAAGACTTTTAGTGCTGGCACATCGTAACGCATTTTTGCAATCATTAGATTGCATTCATAAGCTGACATTCTTTCATAGTGTCTTTAAAAAAATATATAATTTAAATTCGCTCCTTCCTTGGCCATTTGGTAATTGAATAAAAAAAACAAAATTGTAAGAAGAAAATTATAAAAAACCCCGCCGCTTATAGGTACTAGCCCGTCTGAACAGTAAGAGTAACGCGGCAGGCTGGGTTCCTACGTCAGTGAGCCGCACCGCACAACAGTTCTCACACCCACGACCGCAGCCACCCACACCTCTACAGACCAAGCCAGCCACGTAAGTATTTAACTATTAAAACTCAAAGTTATAAGTAATATATAAGTATTTAACTATATAAACTCAAGAACCGAAAAGTTTATTCTT
The DNA here is from genome assembly GCA_018249895.1 of Tiana niger. Classification (NCBI taxonomy): domain Eukaryota; kingdom Metazoa; phylum Arthropoda; class Insecta; order Lepidoptera; family Hesperiidae; genus Tiana; species Tiana niger. The sequence continues at coordinate 11,025 of DWNH01001063.1, forward strand.
TATGGGGTTAAACTGTTTATTTTTAAGATTAAGGAGACCCTACAAAACGGTTAGTCCGCTTAAAAAACCGCTTAATACAAATACAATACAATCTTATTTTATAGAAGTAACTTAAAAATAAGGGCGTGCATCTCTCTCGCGCATTTTTTACGTATTATCAGTACTTTTCTTTCATTCGGATTAAGCCTTATTCTAAGCCGTAAAAGTATAAACCGAATGAAAGCGTTTGTAAGGTTTATCTTAATAGGTATAGACAGCATAACAACAAGTGATTTGGATGCTCGGTTTTTTTCTACTTCTTTCAATAAAAAATTGGATTTCATTTGCAATAGTTACAAAGAATGACACTTACAGGTCATCAACAACCGCTAACCCGGCCGGAGGTCAGTCTGCAGATGGTGAAGACAACACCTGGTACAGCATCTTCCCTGTAGAAAATGAGGAACTGGTGTATGGCGCGTGGGAAGATGATGTCATATGGGACGCAGAGAATATGCCCAAGATACCTAAACCGAAGATACTTACTCTAGACCCCAATGATGAGAACATCATATTGGGTGTACCTGATGATGTTGATCCATCGAAGATTACTAGAGGTAAGAAAAATATGAAATTTAGATGAAACATGAACATTTATAAAAAATTAAACTTATTAAGAGTATTGGATTTGTAGTTTTATTAAAGTTACAATAAGGATAAGCATATAGGTACATGTTTTTTTTATTGAATAAAAGTACCAAACGAGCGTGCAGGCCACCTGGTATTAAGTGGTCACTGCACTTTTCACGATAATATTATATTTTAGTTTTTTTTTTGAGTATTTGTGTTCATGTTTTATGTATGGGTAAAATAGACATAAAAACACAATACACAATAAATAAATATTTTAATAACATTCCAGAACGAGGTCCAGCGCCCAAAGTGAAGATTCCTCACCCACACGTGAAAAAGTCAAAGATCTTGCTTGGCAAGGCAGGCGTGATCAACGTGTTACAAGAGGACGCTCCCCCTCCGCCGCCTAAATCTCCTGATCGCGATCCTTTCAACATTTCCAATGACGTGTAAGATTTTTTACTCTATTCTGCCATATAGAAATTTATTGTGTATCGGAAGAAGGGCGTGGTTGCCGGAGTTTACTGAATATACGATCATCTTAGTCCTCAGAAGTAACAACACATCTATTTAAGATCTCAGGTATGACTAAGGTACTGCTTGAAGCTGCAAGCGAATGTCCATGGGTTGC
>DWNH01001064.1:0-12267 GCA_018249895.1 Tiana niger
GACATATTAGAATAAAATTTTTACTGATTTACAAAATTATTATTAGATCTTTCCACAACTTCAGTTTTATGTCTGCAATCCACAGATAACTGTTCAGTTAATACCGAACATAATGATACTTAATATATTTACTATTTACATACCTACTACATTTTTTAAATACGCATTAAAATTACCTTAGCGGCTGATCCCCTTCATCTTAAAGATCGTTATGTCTGATTGCTCTTAATGGTGCATGCGTATGTTATGGCATAAAATATTTAAAGCACGTTCCGTGAAACATTTATGGAGTCGTCAACATCACAATGAACAAGGCCGGTCAAGCTACTGGTAACATCCTTAGCACAGTCACCATTATCGGCCGATCAAGGATCATCAAAGGATGTTGACTCATGTAAATCTTATACGGAAAACATCAACATTCAGTCATTCGGTTTATTCTTCCTTAAGATTGATCTTGAGTTCAATATGCGGTATGCTATACACGAATTTATATTAATCGATAACTGTTTAACTTTTAGAAACTTATATTTAGTCTCTATTTTGTTTGCGTCCCGCATTCTTTCATGTTATCAGTCGCATTTCGAATTATAACGCCATCTTTAACATAACAAATGATGTACATAGAAAAACGGTTTTATTAAATTTAATATAATTTTATGTTTCTTCTCTTCTTTTCCACATAAACTTGAACTATGCTAAATCTCACTATATTCTTTGCGAACAATACTTTTAAAGAAGGAATCCAAAGTATTCGCTTCAATATAATTAATAATAGGTACTATAACTATTATAATCTAAACATCCTTGCTATTTATTATTAAGTAGGTACCACACACTTTATTATAAACATAATTGATCGTCTTGAACTCACTTCAGAATTCACTGGATTGACCCTGACTTGTCTATGAGCGCCCTTGCTATCACCCACGGATACCTGAGGTCATCCGACCCGGCATGCGCCATCCGGTGGCCTTTGCCGTACAGGCAACGACCGATCACTTCTTCCGGGTAACCACGCCTTGAGGCCGCATACGAATTATTAATCACCGCAGTTCTGCAAACTGAGCATTTTCAGTGCCTCTAAAAGAAAAGGCAGATAATGTTAGCAAAACCGGTGTAATTCGAATAATTTTGAATTTTTTGATTGCGAGAGAAAAAACAACAACCCATAAAATGCTGAGAATTTAGGTATATTTTTTAGATTTAACTTTGAAACATTTAGTACTGATATCCATTTTTTTCATGTCGGCGTTAGTAAAGGATTCTTAATTTTTATGCCTTTTTATAGATTTTCTCGCTTTTGTTTTATTCTAAATTTGACTATAAAGTTCTATTAATCCTTTTGTCGAAAAGTAACATATTAACCAATAATGTTGTTTTTAAGTAAAATTTTTTATTCAATAAATGTATACATAATAGTCATTTCAATAAAAACACTTTATAATATGCCCTCAATTAAGTGTAGCAGTGCAGCCATTCTAATATTAAATTTAAAATGTTCCCTCAAACTCCATAAAGGACGGTAGCAGTTCTAAAATTACTTTAGTAGTTAAAGACCATTACGTCTGATTTCGACATTAAAGCATCTTATGTTTGCTATTAAAAATAAACGTAATCCTATTTTATGTTGACTACATGTACAATACAAAAATCAAGAATAATTCAATGTTTCTTACTATGCAAGAAACAAGAAAAGATATAAAGATGTTTAAGTCGCTGCTAAGCTGTCAGAGATAATGAAATGCGAACAATGTCATTGGCCGAAGCTCGTTTATATATTTTGCTACGACAACCTTGAACATACACCTGATCTTATACATATATACATATGTATATAAAATCACTTGATGTGCGCTAGTCTCAAACACACAAAAATGGCTGCATTGTTTTAATTATATTTCTTTTTGTTTTGTCGCCTCAATCCTGGGGTGATTTAAGAGAAAAGAAAATTAGGAAAATTCCAAAGGAAAGGAAAGAAAAATCGAAGAAATCTAAATTGGTAATTTTGTTTTAGAATTGCTATTTCAGTTTACTTTCAATGGAGTGTTTGTAGCGGACGTATCGTTTACCAGCTGCGCTATGCATAACTGTTATTCATTTTAATAGCTTAAGAAGAATTACAACCAAATTAACTTTAGGCAGTACGAGGTTCACCGGGTCATCTAGTACTAATATTATCATAACTTCATCAGCTTCTTTTGTAGACTGAAGTACCTAAGATTAGCAGATTACTTGTATCTCACGTCACTGACATCTAGGTAATAAGAATAGGACAGAGGGAGACTATTGAAGAAAACCCTACTCTGCTGTTCTGCTCTTACGGAAGGTATCATTCGGTTCGTAGTAAAAAAGAAGAGATAAAATTCGCTTTAACTCTCATACTACTTATACTACAGATAAGTGATTGAATGTTAAACTTTATTTGACCATGGATCGGCAGCAGAGAGCGAGTCACAACTAAAATATTTATTATGATTTATATATCTACCTACATACCCTATAAATGAATTTGTTACCTATGTTCCCATTTCAAACCTAACGGCTTACTTAAGCTATCCTAGAAAACATTAAATAAACCTTCCTATTCTTGGTAAGAAAGGAGAAAATAATATTTTTATTTAGTTAGCTACTATTATGTTTTATACAGGCGTTTTAGGAATATTATATGATATACGAATGTATATTATTAATAATGCTAATATCTTATGAATATTCATAAATTTCTTGTTGATATTGTAGTCATTGTATTGATTTTAAATACTTCCGGTTCTGATGAAAAAATTATATGATCGTAAGATTGCTTCCGTGAATTACGCCTTCGGTCGATTAAAGTATGTCAAGAACATGTGACCTAGTGTACTTATAAAGGTCGACAATTTTATTGTTTTTGTTTACAACATTTCATTCAATAAAATTAATTATAAACCAACTTTTAATATCCTGCATCATGCATATTTATATTAATCTTGCACACAGTCGATCAAACCTTTTGACATCAATGAGTATTATTGAGTAGATAATCATGTCTTTCAAAAATAAATTGTTAATTACATTTTACTCGCCTTTTTATTTAACATAAAATTATATTCTAAAGAAAATCAGTGTTCAGGCTTCTTAATTTATCTAATCAAAATCCATGTCCAGATTGCTCAGCAATGGAATAATAGCTAGGTTACGTTCTTAAGTTTAATTGGCAATAGTTTCAGTCTACATCCGTTAACCAAATACTGCGCTGGTTTTGCAAGTGGGTTGCACTTGCATTCCAAACACGAGGATCATGATATCCTATTCACATTCATCGATCGATACTTAGATATATTTAATTTTTTCTTGACATCCTATATTATCATCTTATTTATGATAACTAAAATACACGTTTACTCACGTGTATTATTATTTGTGTGTTTTAGTTATAATTTTTTTTTGTCTATTTAAGTTATCACGTATAGTGTCACTTACGAAACATCTTATTTGTAATATTATTCTAAGTAGGTATTCTTAAATTTTATGTATGTAAATCAATGTTTTTGTATTTTGTACCTCACTTCTCTTTTTCTTTCCCTCTTCTTTTATATTGTCTACCTATAGGTCTGGAAAAAATCGCTAGTTGAGAGATAAGACTATGTTTTAACTACTACCAAGTCACTGTTATCATATTATTTGTTACATCTTCTTTGTCGCATACAATAAAATATATTTGTTTGCTTTTTTTATTATTTGTCGACATTATAAAGCAGCATAGTGGATAGTCATAGGACTATTAACTATTAAGCTCATAAAGTTTTATGATGGCAGTTAGCTAAATGCCCTGTTGCAAAAGTATTCCGGACACGGCCTCAGATCACGAGGTACCTACCTCATTCACGTTACGATTACAAGTAGACAGTGTACAGCAAAACTAAGGAAACGGTATCGTAAACCATTGTAATTGTACGGCAATAGCGAGCAACTGGCAATGCACATCCGTTTTATTAATGCAATTTTGCTGGCAGAATTATTGACGCAAAGCTTTTATTCACATATATTCTATATCTGTAACTGCAGATTCGTAAGTATTCTGCTTGACATTCTACTAAATATCAACTACCTAATAATAACAATAACCGTTTAAAATATAGTTAATTCTATATGCTTGAATATATTAGCTAGAGCTATAAATCAACTATGAACTCTATGACTGTGTATGGGGAATTCAGAAATCTGACTGCACAAAAAACGGATCATGATTAAAGTCTATTGTCTAAGGCATGTGCACACCCGAAAATATTATGAGCAACAAATGCACTTAGTAAAAATCTACACATTACAATAACGAGTACACTAACTGCATTCAGTGAATAATTTTATTATACATAATTTTGTAATCTACATCAGTTTTCGAAACTGGTGGGTGGTTATGTCGTAAGCGCACAATCCGGACAGGATTTATTTATCCATGGTTCGATTAAGTATATAATGTAGTGTCCATGCGTTTTCTCCCAAAAGTTTTTTTTTCTGTTAAACTATATTAGTCAATTAATATCAGTTTTAATTTTACAGTTAAAATAAACGTACACAGCGTTAATTCTGCTTCGAAGGAACACTTGGCAGGTCCTGGTAGGCACATGTTGCAAGTATGAGATAAATGTATGTATATATTTCGAAGTGAAATTAGCATTAAAAATAGCAACGCAATCGCAAATTAACTTAAAGTACGTACATACATGGGTTGATAATATCGCCGACCCTATTTCTACCGTGAGTATTTTTGTGTTTCGGACAGAAATATGTGCTGGCAGGCTTTAATGTGAACAACCATTTCAATTACCAAGTAATCTATTTACTTATTCTGTCATCAATCATTCTATATTTTACTCAATTTAACCGTATCTAAAGCAATTTATTGTGTTTCGGAAGGAGGGTGTGGTTGCCGGCGTTCACTAAATACGAGACGTCCATCTGAGTCCTCCGTAGCAACGCATTTATATGCGATCTCAGACAGGATTAAGGTACTGCCTGAACTTGCACGTGGACGTCCATGGGTTGCAGTGAATATTTAACACCAGGTGTTCTGCATGCTCATTTGCTACTATTATTTAAAAAAAACAATTGGTTGCGAAAAAATAAAGGAAGAAAATATATGATTTTTGGGTTGAATACGTTATTTGTGTTTTATACGAGTTTACTTTAGTAATAAAATACAGTTTTATTGAATTACGGCCGAATTCTGACCAAAGGGTGACCACAAGTATATAAAAACTGCTCGTTTTTTCCTTTTAGAACATTAAATAAAAAACATATTACAATACCATATCGTATTTTTTTTTATTGTCAGTACGCAACACGGTGACATGATATCCCATTGGCATTGATAGTGGGTGGAGAGTGAGTAATGAGTGTCATGTGACCCACGTATCCGCTCTTTATGCAAATTGTACAACAAATACGTCACTTGGATACTGATCTCGTAATACGCATAACTTTATGGTCCAGTGAAAAAACATTTCATTGATGATAAGCAAATTATTTTAAAAGAAAAACAGGCCTTAATTTAAACCCAACAACATAAAAAATCATATATACTTAATAGTAAACTTGCTCTAAAACGAAAGCCATCTCTCCTACGTTCTAAAACACACTTCACGCACAATTTCAATTACAACATTTTTGCAAGTCACTAAATCATATCGCTATAGTTCTGATAAAAAAAACACGATATGCCCGATTGAATAAGAGTCCCGGAAATGTTGTGGGTTTCAATCTCGCTCGCAATGAGATTGCTAAATTTTAGCAATCTTATATTATAGGAAAAATATTATATAATATTGTATTATAGTAACAAATATTAAAGTAAAATAAATTGTCGCACCTTGAACGTCACACTAGTCCGTGGCATATATTAATAAAAAGTACAATATTCACAAAAAGGGATCCAAAGTTTTCGCTTCACGTATTTAACAGAATGATGAAACCTATACGTAACGTACTTATAACTGACTCATTTTATAAATATCGTGCAAAAAATGATTCCATCGTTTCATAAAAGCAGTATCTGCTCCTACTATAACCGCCTGTTGCTTCTTGACTTATATAATCAAGATTCTATTTTCCACGTTACTTACGTATCTATTGTTTTAATTGATAGCCATTACTCAAGCCAATTGGCACGTTTAATTAAAAAGGACTATGAGTTATTTCAATTTCGACACTTTTTTTCGGCTTCGAACTCGGTTCAGACTTCGAACTACGAGTAACAACTAAGAATTAATTTTGTTACAATTTATTTTGAAGACACTCCTTTTTTGATGTAGGTAAAAACTGATAGAACTTATACTCATCCTGTACGCGCTTTTATATCCTCAACGAGTTCCAAGAATCACATGACTCATGAATTCATATTACTTCAGTTAGCAATATCAAATGCGAACATAAAAGGCACCATCATCTGGAATCTTTACGCTACGAGATAAACTAGCTCGTATTTAATTAATTAAAAACAAACAAAGACGAGATTAAATTGACAGCTTTATTTTTTTCATTTTAATTTTTTTACAGTTTTATTGCTCTACCTAAAAAAAGATTTCACAAAGGGCGGATTTAATGACTATTTCATTGTCTACCAGCCAACTCATACTGATGGTGAGACGAATGGTAGATGGCAAAATAGGCCTTTAGGCTCTTTACGAAAACTCATTAAATATTTACCTGACTGAGTCATTTGCACATCTCACAAAAATCTTAATTAGATATCAATTGAAATGGTGTCGGCCGTATTTTACCTTTTTTTTTTTGGGACAAGGTGTCACCGGATCGTAGTTACTAATAATAAGACAACATCTCGTGTATTTAATGCAAAGTAAATAAAACTTAAAAGTAATAAAATTAAGTTTTATTTTAGAGTAACGTTATTTCTCATTGATCGGTGTACTAGGACACTTGTGCAACGACAAGGTCACGACGTTTTTACCATTTCTATAGTTACTTTTATTTACGATTATTTAAATCTGTAGTAAGTCTTAATATGGACACAATCCTTTTTATGTTCCACTGATGGATACGGTACTTTCCTCAGAACTAGTTAAGACCTAGAACACACTCCACCACAATCCTATGCGAATTGTTGAAGAGTCCAGTTAGTAGAAACGAAATCTGACAACATTACGCAGTTGGTAATAAGTACATACATACGTCTCCGGCGATAGCCGAACAGTACCGTGGACAGTTTCAATGGCTTTGACAATCACTCCTCGCTATTTCATCAATTAATCCGTTAAGATGCAATTTCAACAATTCGGCATGACACAGAATGCGGCATGCGGCAATCGAACACCTGCCGTCGAACAGCCGTAGTTAATCAATTATATACGAATAATGTCATGAACGCACTCAGTTTAAGCCAATACCGCGTTGGTAGATGTGGAGAGACCCTTACTCGTGTCGGATGTTTTCGAATCACCTGCAAGGCCTTAAAAGTTAAACTACTGCTATCTTTCAATAACAACTACATAGTACCGGCCGACCGTCGAAGCACGGAAGCGTGCATGAACTTGTATGAAAATATCGGTTATGATGTAGGCCTAATATAGCTATATAGAACACACAAATGAATATAGAAATACTCAGCTTATCATATTAATAAAACAGTTCTTTATTGACAAAGGCTACTATTGTTATAAATGATAGAACCATTGAATAACAATATCATATAAAAAAATAATTCTTTTATTACAATTAAGTGTCAATAAAATTATAACAATTTAGACAATAAATAATTTAAAATAATAAAACAAAATCTTAGTTAGGTGATAAGTGATAAATTAAAATAAATTAAAAGTAAAAACAGAACATTTTTATAAACAAGCTTTTATTTAAATGCTCTAAAAAGGAGAAAACAAATTTAAAAATTGATTTTATATGGATTATTTTATTTTATATTTTTTAATTGTCGTTTCAGTAAAGACCCAACCAAGGCGCACTTTGTTGTTGTTGAAAGTTGCAAGATTAACAAGTTGCAAACGCATTTGTGGCGGCGGCCATTATGGAATTGAATTTTTTTATGTCATCACACTGAATTTAACATGAAAAAAAGAAACCACTCGGCTCGCTGACAACTAGACCAAGAGATTAGTGAAACATATTATATTTATTACATTTTGTTTCAGGCTGGGCGAGCGATGAAGGGGTGGTTTGATGCATTCCGCGAGGAAGGCGGGCCGACCCTATACGCGTACCACAACCGCACGGCAGTCGCAGCCGACGTGCCGGCCCTTGCTCTACTAATCGCCGCCCTTACACTCTACCTCGCCTTCCTAGCCATCTTTCCCGGTATCCGAAAAGAAGTACGTATCCTAGAGTCAAAGAAAGCATATTATAACGTTTAAATTTCAAGAAAAAACATATCAGTATCGCCTTAGTATGTCATCATTTGCCCACCTCCATCCAACCACCTACTTACGAGTATTATTAAAATCACCGACAACAGCAATCGTACCGTTTAGACATCTTTTTCATTTCGTAAACTGTTTCGAGTTTAGAGAAAGTAATTTTAATTCATTCAATTATTGTATTATTTGTATCTTCCCACTGTGATTATATCATAGCAGTGATAAATGATTATGTTGAATACACATTGTAAATTTTATTTATTTTTCAGAGATTCACCACATTTACCATAGTCACGCTAAGTCTCTTCGTTGGCACTGTTATCCTCGGTAAGAAAATATTTCTTAGTTACGTATATTTTATTCAAGAAATGCAGCTACAATAATCTAATTCATTTAACTGGTCACGTCTCCTTTCTGCATATAATTGCAAAACACAGTTTGGTCGGAAACAAGCTTACAAAATAATGAATATAACCGACTCTGCTCGTAGGCACAACACACATCTCAAATTGGATTGCTGCAACAATACGCAGTTAAGCCTCGATAAACATCTTAACAATTATACCTTAAATAGATTCTATGTTAATAATACAATTACTTTTATAACAATATTATACAACAATAAGTATTATTTTATAACGTTAAATTAATACGTGATTTACATAACAACGATTTTACATATATTTCGATTATATATTCATTTAATATTTCGTAAAACTAGTTTCGACAAACGAGGTATCAGCACAATTTCTGTTAGGTAGTAGTTCCAAATATCGGTGTGAATAACGGATTTTGTTTCCTGAAACATATTACCTAAAGTATTGTTTGCGCTTCTAAGATGATTCTTACGACACCTTTAATTATTGGATATAAGCAAATAAAAGCTAAATTTTGTTTTAATGTACTGTAATATCCATAAAATATCATTAAAAGTTTTAAATTTTACCACCCACATACTGCTTTAAATTATATATAAATAATTTTCGTGTAATATATTATTTCTTATGCACCTAATAATACCTTTTCTTTGTGTAAAAAACATGCGTAATTGTTTGTTTAGTTGTGCTTTCAAACACAGCCTTAACCACTGTTTCGGTTAGACCACCGAAGCCGTGAAACTGCAGGCATTCTTCTATAAAACACGTTATTCCTTATTAGATAGAGTAATCTCTACATAATTTATATCGAGAGAACTAATTGTTACCCACTGCAACTAAAATCGGAAACGAATATATTAACTATAACCGGTATTAATGACTATAAACAAAAAACAAGTCAATGTCAATCCGCCGGCCTCCAGATTGGTTATTTTTATTAATTTATTCTGTAGGAAATTTATTAATTTATTCTTTATTGAAAGTTATATAACAATCATAATTTATTTAAATCCATCGCGTCATGCAATCTAAAAACAGTTTTATTATCGAGTATCTACTCACATCACGCGAGGTTACAAAAATATTACCGTTAAAATATTTACCACGAATACAGATCTGTATAGGGTAAACATATTGCCTGTCAGTTTATAGTATGATAACATTACAATAAATATAAAATAGAATAGAGAGGTAATATAATAATAATATTATTAAACATTGAGCTTAGGTCTCTTCTCTCAATTTGTTAGTACCATATAAGACAACTTTTCTTAATTTATCTACATTGTTACTAACTCGTCTGTCACTTCATTTCAAATGTATTATGTCTTGGTAGATGAGCGGGGTACCCAAATAATACAGGTTTTCTACTTAGTACAGGGGCCTTTGCACCTTGGTTGTATTACCTTTTGAGTTGGAATAAAGAAATTTTTGATGCAAGCTTCTATAGCAAGGTATCGTACAATTTACAGGCAGCATTTACTTATACTTTCCAGTTCTTATTACAATGGAAATGCAGTGGTATGTTATTTTTATTCAAATACAATTTAAACATGACAAATAGTATTATATTTAAAAAGGTTATTATAATCAACTATTCTACTAATACCTAATATAAATATGAAAACTTGTACCTACGTACGTTAGCAAAGGTTGGGAATGCCGCTACGTATTGTGTCCACCCATTGTATTATCTAATACAAAATAAATAAAATGTTAGTGTATGTTATTTTTGGAAAACTTAATTTCGAATTTTACTAATATACCTACTTATTCTTTACTTCTTAGTTACTACATCCGTATTCATATACATTATCCGTATTATTCATATACTTAAGTACTTAAATTACCTCCGATAGATTAAAATGCATTTTAAATATAGATATCTTCGATTCATGTTTTAGTAAACTAACTTTAACATATAAACAATGATTTATTGATTTTGGTTTTTCGTTACATATGAACCGCCAAGGCCTCTGTACCCGTATGACTTGGTACCCCGCTTAACCTTCTCCACACAAGTATCAGTAACAAATGGGCAGTAAAATAACAAAACAAAGAAAGTTCGGTCTTATATGTCTATTATATTATAGTTCTACTATTTCTAATGCTTGATCTTTTTTAACCGGTGGCTTTATCCGCTTGAAAAAATCCGGGTGTGGCTCTGTCGTGAACACGGATCCTTCGGAGCGAAACGACCTCACAATGGTGGCGCTTCCTACTCCGAAGCATGCGATGCCCCAGAGTCCTCACTTAACGTGTTAAATTCTTTGATTTTTTAGCTCATCAGTTTTTTTTTAATTACGTACCTAAACTGGAGAGCAGTGATAGCCTAGTGGATGAATTTCTCTAATTTTTCGACATTATGTGCGTATTATACACATTAATTATCACTTGTTTTTCGGCCTGAGAGTATTTCATCTGTATTTTCGAAAGGCATCTGACGTCTACCAACCCGCACCCGTGCCCAGCAGTGGGACTATGATGGATTATTGATGACGTAAACTGTGAAAGCAAATATTTAAATATTCATTCACGTCAAAAAAGAGTTACAGAAATGGAAAAATCAGTCTAATCTGGGTCAGGCGTTCTATTGTTCCAGTGTGCAAGCACGGTTCTTCGTGGCACGTGTCTGGCGCGCGCGTGGCCCGCGCCGCCTACCGCGCCTTCTCAGCCGAGCGGCTGGACTGCTGGCTGGCCGTGCACGTTGGACTGGGGCACGTCAATGTCACTCTTACCGGTAAGTTGCAATAGAGGAATTATCACCGCCATTACCAATTCTACTGTAAAGCAATTTATTGAAAGAAAGACCGAAGAAATTGACCGAAAGAAAGAGGGTGTGGATGTCGGAGTTCACTAAATACGAGGCGATCATCTTAGTCCTCAAAAGTAGCACCTCGTCTATTTGCAATTTCAGGTAGGAAATATAGCATATGTACATACATATATCATAGCGAGAAACCGCTGGATTCAGAGGGCGCAGGACCTGACAGAGTGGCGTCAACTAAGGGGGCTCTATCCAACAGCAGATGACTCAATGTTGATGGATTAATCGTGGATGATATACGAGCATTACTTGTTATTATAAATGTCTCTTCTGTATGAATTCGCTTATTAGTTTTACGTATTAAAGAAAGTGTTTCTTAAGTAGGCTAGCTTAGCAATGCAAAACTTGTCTCGATTCTGACATCATACTCGTAGACCACTCCTTGCATGTGCTTCTTAACATGCATCAGTTGTCTTGTAAGCCTGCCTCTTCTAAAAATGTTCCTCCCCTTGAATAGCTTAGAGTTACAATCATGCTTATATTGAAATTACATTAAGTAACGACCAATTTAAACTACTCAGAGTGTTTTTTTTTTTGTTGTTTTTGAGACTTTTTCAAGGCAAAGTTTATTGTTCTTTTATTGCAATGTAGCCGCTTACCATTGAGAGGTTATAAACATAGTAAAGGTTATTTTTATTAAAAGTAGCAACGAGCATGCAGTCCACCTGGTGTTGAGTAATGTTTGCGATTCATATTC
>DWNH01001065.1:0-12266 GCA_018249895.1 Tiana niger
ATCTCTTGAATTTAAGCCGCGAAATGCATCAACAGTTCGATTAGTTTTGTGGGACTTGGCAGGAGTGTATTGTCTTTAATTGGTCTATCTTAGCTCTAAAATGTGGACAGAAATTGTATGACAGTAACGTTTCTGAACAAATATTTATTCATAGGCTATGAGTAATACTGTCACTTAACGCCCATGTTAAATGATAGAATTCTATTGCCATGTGATAATTACAGTAATGCTTGTACTAATCCACAAGCTACATATCTATTATATAGCTATATAAATATTATATTGATACAATTTTACTATGTGACTTAGCGAGTTCGTATAATTGATGTACCTTATCACCAAAAGCAAAGATTGTGTACTTATCTATGGTCGTTGATGACAGGCGATGATAAATACTTTACGATTACTCACCTTAAGGTTACGCACATGACCTTTTATCGACTAAAACTTGATTGGATTGCTTCAAGCGTTTATCAGCAACTAGTTTGAATTCGTGATGCTATGGGGAATGTTTATGTCTCCATTTTGCCCTAAAGGAAGTATTGCGTTTCAGTTACAAAGAAGTGATGTCGGGAAATACGAGACGAATAATTTGGGTCATAATAATAAACTTTACTTGTAGATTGAGCTGCGGAGAATAGTCCATAACCGCTACGCAGTGTCCAAATCAACATTTTCTTATTAAATTAAAGTTAATAATAATTATTAGTTAACAATTTAATTAAATCAAAAAGTTATTAAGTCAATTTTAAAGTCATTGAAGTAAATTTATCGTAGTAAACTATTACAATTTAGTAGATAAATAATTTTCTAATAATCTAATAAAACTGTTCAGAATATTGTTATACTTACTGAATAATACAGTAAGGTGTCTAAAATCGTTTTAAAAGAATCTAAAGAACCCCGTAATTACAACTTTAATTAGTTTCTCAATATATAGTCGTGTATGTCAACAAAACAGCATACATATAGGGCATGCACATAAACCATATATGCGTGTCAAAAAAACAATATGTATTGCTGGCCAGTGCAGCATGTGGGTACTTATCAAACAAGATTAGCGGTTATCTGTGGCTAACAACTTCAAAGAAATGTTGTAACGGTTTTTGAAATTTTAATTCCTTGTAATCAAAGGAATTTTTTTGAAGAATTAACATGATTGTGGGTATAAGTATAATACCTACTGATCTTGTATAGAATAGATTCTTTTTTTTATTATACATATCCTTTCTCAGATTGTTTATAGAAATACTAATCATTTCGTGTATCAATGAAGTTTAAAACAATTGGATTATATAAATTCGGAAATCTGTAATATTATAATTTACATGAGGTGATTAGAATCAAAGACAGCTAAACGCTGAAAAAGTAAAAAAAAATAAAACTGCCTGACAAAAAAATAAAAAATAAAAATATACATACTATCTAAAATTTTACCATACTTCACATGATTACTTTCAAAAAACTTAATCCCCTTCTAGGGAAACAATATAGTGGGTAGGTAATTGCTATATTGAAGACGCCAACGCCCAGCGATGTCGTAATGGACGGAGGTCGCACACCTCATTTGATTACGTAAACTAACCACTTCCGGTATCCTCCTACGTATTTCCTCTGCTACTGCTACAGATCATCTGTAACTTACTTCGTCCACAGCTTTTAAATGTTCTCTTATAATTTGTGTTAATTTGGTATGTTTATGAAAGAAAATTATTAGCGGTTATTGATCTGACTATGATATTTACTGAGGTGACAAGTAATGTATGTAGGTATATGTTAATCCAGGTTATGAACTATCTAGCGTGTCGGTACAACCGTATATCCGTGATCGAGTACCAAATATCCAAATATATGAACTTCATTAATAATATTAGTAGGATTCTCTTTACTTCATGACCTACTCGTGTATATTTAGTTTAATTTCCTCTAACTGATAACGATTTGTCGGAAGTTGATTTGCCGCGATTGCCTTGACGAGGCGAGACCGACCCCGACCGTGTTTACGATGTTACTTGCCTTACGGGCTAAATTTGTAAATTTGTAGGCGACCAGTCTGTTTATGACTTCTAGCTATATCTGATTTACGTTTGATAATAGTTCTATTACGTACAAATAGTAATATGTTAAGAAATGTAAATCTTAAAAACGGCCGTACGCAAACTAGTTATACCGCAGTGAACGTTTCTTGAAAAATGTATCGCATGAAGTTGTAATGTGCCTCTCGAATCGTTTGTAATCGACCAATTTTGTGTGTTTCCTTGTATTGTCGTTAATCTGTATGCGTTAATGACTCTGAAATGTATATATAAATAAATAATAAATAAATAACGCATAACTACTATTTAATTATTAACTACTAATAACTACTAATAACCAAACTAGGATTTTAGGATCCTGTATCGTGGGTGCCAGTTACACAAAGACAATTACACTAACACCCAGACCAAGAACAGAAATCTAAATTCACCATTTAACTTCCGCCCCGGGGGGAATCGAACCCAAGACCCTTCGTATGTTGGATCGGCATGGTAACTACACCACACGGGTCGTCAATAAATAAATAATTTAAAAAAATCTGTGAAATACGAAATTACCATGAAAACTCACATCAGTCTCATTCATGGTATTGAAAGTATTTTAAATTCGGACAAGAATGAAATATGATGACTATTTGATATTTTTCATGTTAAATGGTCATTGTAGCTCGAGATAAGTAATCTTTATTGGTCACCTTAATTACTGCGGGTCTAATTAAGGTCAATCGTAGTGGATATTGTTACGGACGTGCACTTTTTGGAATGTTTATATTTCAGTACGAACATAATTATAAATTCAAGTGTATTTTATTTATTTATTTATAATTCATGTACACACAAAGACAATCAAAAGGACAAAGACAAACAAGAAAGAGGACGGCACAAAGGTACTGCTTATTCCCTAGAGGAATCTCTTCTAGCAGCCCTGGAAATTGGCTACTGAATAATACTGTATTAGATATGTAGGTAGTATTTTAAATAGGTCCCCGCCGCCCGGGGAAGTACCGCTACGCCCAATTCTACCGTACAGCAATATATTGTTTCGGAAGGAGGGTGTGGTTGTCGGAGTTCAGTAAATAAAGCGACCGTTTCAGTCTTCAGAAGCGGCAACGCATCTATTTGCGAACTCAGGTAGAACTAAGGTACTGCCTGAAGTTGCAAGTGCTCCTATGTGTAAGTTATATCTTACTCATCCTACATACACAGGAAAAATATTAAATTTCTTAAGTCTAATATCATACTAGTGTCGTGTCATATTACCGACTAGTATTACAAGGTTCCTTGTATCAAAATTCGGAACTGTAGGCTTAAATAATCGGGAATCAGATTTCCAAATCGGGACACTTCCTACAAAAACCAGGTTTTATGTCAATCATCGTTTTTATAACGTGAGTATAACCACACAAGTATTAACACAGCCCTGAAAATCGTGTTGTCCCGGGTAAATCGAGATACCTGGCAATACTACTACCGACGACCCGTGTGGTGTAGTGGTTCTCATGCCGATGCCGGTCCACCATTCTTAAAGTCGTAGGTTCGACTTCCGACAGAAATTTCAATGATGGATTTAGGGCCCGGTCTGAGTGTTGGTGTAATTGTCTTACTACTTTATTGCTACTTTTTTCAATTAAAAAAATGTGCAGAAAGGCATTCTCGCATCGCACACAATGGATACACGTGATCAAGCGATTGCATTGTATACAATCTGCCTGATCACGTGTAAGGTCACGGGTTAATTAGGATTCATACCTTGTACTAAAATTGTGTATACAACCATGACTGAGCGACCTTCTGGTTTTGATCCTGACTCTTAGAGATACGATAATCGTTTACACAACAAGTAGTTAATTTATATTATGAAATTTGCTTTGATTTGATTGTCCTCTTGATTTAGTTGTTAGCGAACCTAACTGCTAAACGGGAGGTCGTGAGTTCGATCCCACCCAGGACAAATGTTTGTGTGATGAACACGAATATTTCAATGACTCCTACGTATATATAATCGTATGTGTGAAATGTAAATTTTACAGGACAGAATTTTAAAGATGTTTTTTTTAACTGAATTGTTGAATTTAATTTTAATGAGATTCAAGTTTAAAATCCTTACTTATTATTATTTCTTAACTTATTTTTGTGTTATTTCTTGTCTTTCAAATTAACAGTTAATAGTACCCATAACATTGACACGTTAAAAGGAGGTAGAAGCCATCGAAATTAAAGAAATAAACACATTTCTTTCAATTTAGTTTTTTGTTATTCCTGAAAAGTATGAGTTTGACATGTGTTTCGTCAGGCCTAGTTTACTTATTTAATCAAAATTTCTTAACTTATGTTACTCGTACTAAGTAATCAAAGTTGGCGTTATCAAACGATTCGCAAGGTCCCAGCTCGCTGACCTCGGCAAAGCGCGACCTGCATTTTATTTTACCAACCGGTTTGATGACATCACCCTTCCTATTCGGTCAGCCACGCGTTGAATGGGCACCATTACGTCAACACGCCACAACTGGATTGTATTCTATATGAGATAAGTGTCAGCTTTATATTTATAGAGTGACACCGCGACAATAAGGATTTGACCTTGTGGGAAATTGTCGTTCCCTTGGGAACGTTACGCGGGCTCAAAATACGAGCGTTATTTCGCGGTAACTTTGGCTGCGATGTTTTTGCTGGCTTTATAGAAAGCATCAGAAAAAAAAACTACACAAATGTTGGCACCATGGCCAATATAAAAAAAATACGAAAATCTCGCGGCTATATGAATAAAAAAATAAGTCTCCCTTATTTGTTTGCTCGATATGCTCGTTTTCTACTTTTAATTTATTCTGAGTAGAACTGTGCGTGATAGTGGCACTTTCCTAGTCGGCAAAAAGTACCTATAATATATTTGGGTAATAATAATGATAAATATTTTGGGGCTACTCACACACTGCCATCTGATTTTAAATTCGGCAGAGCCTGTGCAATGGTAACCAGACGACTGATAAACAAACATAAATATTGTTTTTTGTAAATACCATACTTATCTAGCATAAGTTCTGCCTAATCTGATGGCCGTGTGTGAGTTTCGAAAAGATATTTATTTATGTAATTTATTGTTATTTGTATACCTAAATTAGTGAAATAAGGCGAAGTTTTTAAATGTATCTGGACCATCGTTGTAAACCCTTATTTGTACAAATAAATAATTTTCATTTCATTTCAATTCATATACGATGTTAATTTACTTTCCAGGCGCTGACGTGTTCGTGTGTGGCGCTGCACTACCACAGCTACAATGGCGATGCAGACCTCGGGATGCTGGTGACGGGCACCTTCGTCGGCTACCTCATCATATTCGCTGGTGCAGCAGCTGGTAAATAGCAAACTTCCATTCATAGTTCGCGGGAATGTATACGAGCGACTTAAACAATGGTGCTGGTGACACTCGCTTATTATGTACGTACATACATCAAGTTGGAAACCCTACCTTAGACACTTATCTAGACCTTAGTACTACCTGTAGTCGTACTTAGTTGCTTTCTTACACCCAAGGACTATGGTCACCTCATATTTAGTGTTCTCCGGCCATTACAACAGTTTTAAAACACAATCAATTACTTCACTGTAGAAATGCTGTGATATTTCCTATGATGCGCCTTCAATTTTTTGAAGTCGGTTGAAAAGAGGGGGAATATAGTCGTAAATATAAGTACATAATTATTACTTCGCCAATGTCCGATTTGAATTTACATTTTATAAGAGTCTAAACCGGTCGACTTTATTATTCAAAATATATGAAACAGGAAGGATATGCATATTTGGGTGCTCGTGCCATAAGCAATTGTATTAAGTTTGTTAGTATGAGCATCGGCAGTTTAGAATTGAATATTTCATTTCCTCTTTTAATTTATACTAACCGTTAGAATTCTTTAACATGTTTGTTAATACAAAACCAAAAAGTGTTTGTTCGCTTGAAATTTGTGAATATTTTAATTTATATATTTCTTAATTAGAACGGCCAAGAGCCGTTGATAGTGTTTTTTTTTTAATGAATAAGTAGCAAACGAGCGTGCAGGCCACCTAGTGTTAATTGGTCACTGCAACCCATGGACATCCACTTGCAACTTCAGGCAGAGTACCTTAGTCCTACCTGAAATCGCAAATAGATGCGTTGCTACTTCGAGGACTAAGAATATGGTCGCCTCGTATTTAGTGAACTCCGGCAGCCACACCCTCTTTCCGAAACACAATAAATTGCTTTACGGTAGATACGGGTGTGGCAGTGGTACTTCCCCGGGCGGCAGCCTTCCTATCCTAAAAAAATTCTTTAGAAGTTAGAAAGTCAATAGTGTATGTAACAAGTTTTATCTTTAATTTCAGGATACATTATGCAGACGCCGACTCATAAACGGATTGATATATTCTACTCTCTCATCGGGGTAGCCCTCTTCGTTGCCAGCGGTGCTGTACTTATTGACAGGTAGAAGCATGGGCATAGCATGGGCTTTCGGGCCCAGGGCCGACCAGAAATTTGCCACTTCCTCTAATTCTAATTTAAGAGAGTTAATAAAAGTCAAGAAAGGAAGGCATCTTAAATTTTTAATCAATCAATAAATTTGACTGGCTCGTGGACTAGTGGTTAGCGAACCTGACTGCTAAATGGGAGGTCGTGGGGTCGATTCCCACCCAGGACAAATGTTTCTGTGATGAGCATGTATGTATGTATTTAAAAATGTTTATCAGTTGTCTGGTTACCGTAGCACAGGCTCTGCATAATTTGGGATCAGACGACCGTGTGTGAGTTGTCCCAAGATATTTATTTATTTAATTAAATAAATGCAGTTTTACACTTAATATTATTGTATGCATATACTTATATGAAACGTGAGTTTTTAATGTCCAGATTCCAGAACTACGGCAAGAGCGAATATCGGGACAAGAATCTCGCTAAAGCTTCGTTGGCAATCATCAATGGCGCTGTGTTGCTCGTTGATGCCGTGTTGACCCAACGCGGCGGCTAGATGGCGCTGTTTTCATCCTCGAGGCAGTATTGACGCAACACTGCGGTTAGGTGGCGCTGCTTTCAACAAACATTTATCGTTTATATTTTGTCGCTTATTGTGAAGCTAAATGTACGTCATTGTAGAATACATAATATATGTAATAAAACCTTATTCTTTAAAATAAACATGAAAACTAAATCTAAATGCAACCAACTGTCATAATAATGTTAAATGAATTCCCAGCCATTATTATTCTGTTTGTTCAGCACAAATTTTTAAAATAGTTTCATAGTCTTAGGGTTATTACCCCGACATCATTTTAGATGCTTGCAATGAATGTCTGCCTAATAATATTATCTAAATGGTGTAAAATTATTTATGTTAGTATAGTTGTACTCTACAGCACAGATAATTTAAAATTTGAATCAAATATATTCTATGGGCATTTTACCTCATTAGGCTAAGATAATATGATTTGATTAATTTATAACGTGTCCATTCCAACTCACGCAACCAAAAATAGTTTAGTTATTTATAAACAAATTTTCATTGAACCATTAAGGCGAAAATAATGTATTTTTTTCAAGTGCAAATTCGTCCACATTGTTAATTTTAAGTTAATTAAGTTTATGTGTTATTAATCACAGTTAAGTTTACTTTTCCTAGTCGATAGTGTTGTACAAACGAACTTTTTAAAACACATGTGAAATATGGAAAATACAGATAACCTAGAAATATTATAAAGTTTCATGTTTAATAAAAATATTTTGTAGACATATTTAACTTGTAATAATATTACATATATTTCTGATAATGAAAAATTTATACTTGTATTTGTGTTGGCACAATAAATTTTCACACGATTAAACTTAAAAAATTCTATGTATTTGCATTTTTATACTGACACTTTTTGACTGTTTAATTAAATATAATAATTTTATAAATTATTGTTTTACTGTCTTTCCTAAAATATCATTCCAAGTACTAAGTCATAGTAATATTATAAATACTTACTTACTTACATAACTATCTTTATTTATCTATAGTGGTCGCTCGTAATAAATTCCGAGGTAACAAAACCTGTATGTGATATAACTATGTGGTCTTTATTTATTTAATTAAAATCTTTATACATGAATCTACAACATAATGTTGGAGAAAGGAAATTCACTCTTATTTAAAAGTCTAATACACATGTTGTTTCATAACATATCCAAATCTTTTTTCTCGCTCAAGTGCAGCAATCTATGCTGGGACTTCCCATATCTGCGATTTAACAGCAGATTCGTGACTAGAATATGAAGTCTAATAAAATTATAGTTAACCGCATTTTAGGTAAACGAAATTATTAAAATCAACATTGAATACAGTTTTAAGTTAACACATTTAAACTAATCACCATAAATATACATATTGATTATTTTATTAAATGTACTCAAGATTTAAGAAATAAATGAATTTAAAGATAAAGATAACAACTTAAGATTCAGTAAGTGAACAAATGAATGAATACGTGTCTTGGTAGGTATATAATGGTGTCATGTACAAGGTAAATCAAATATCTGAGGGTTATAATTAAGGTTACTAACGGTTATTACTTATACATAAGTTCAGTTGACATTACTTAGTATGTATCATTTATTATACTTTAAATAATGGAACGAATGTACCTACCATACAAATATAGAAGTGATATAGATTTTCAATTGAGAGGTAGAGCACGCTTGTGTCGTCAAAATGATATTAACGACTGTTCTAGCAATTAGTTTTGTAGAAACATCTAAATTAGCAGATAAAATTTCATTTATTGCCAATATGGAATTTGTTCATGAGCCGACAGCAGTCATTTGGTGGCGTTGTGATCCATACATTGTATCAAGTATTTTGAAGAGCTATGAAGGTTCTGTTATCACAGTTGGAATAGGAGATGGCTCAACAACAACAACAAAGAATAACAGTGAGTTCAGTGGTGTTATAGAACACAAACAGATAATATTTTTTGCTGCGGATCCAGAAGAATATGATTATTTTCTAAAAAATTTTAACCGAACAACCATTTATCCTATTCGCATGCTGTTAGTTCTAACAGTCCCTGTCAAGGAATCTTCTTATCTAGAAAAATACACGAAAATAAGTTTGGACAACAGTGTGAGTGATGTTTTAATTATTAGCGCAAATGATGCGGATAACATAATGTTAACAACTTATATGCCTTACGGACCGAACGGATGCGAAAACTACACTCCCGTCGTCTTGAATTCTGACGCTACTAATTTGTTTACTGAAAAGTTTACTAACTTTTACGGTTGTCCCATTACTTTAATCATAGCCAACAGTTTTCCATTCATCTTAGCGAAGGACAACGACACTGACAATATACGAGGTGTAGATATGGATATCTTAGATATAGTGTTTAAAAAAATCAATTCTTCAATGGACAAATGTTTAAGAAATCTTACTGGAAATCAAGTTTTTGAATTTGTTGCAAATGGTATATATGATATTTGTCTACCTGGTATAATTTTAAACGATAAGAGATTACAGAGAGTTCAAGCTTCGGATGTTTTTAGGTCATTTGAAGTTGTTATGTGTGCGCCGAATCGAAGAGAAATTTACGCGTGGGCAAAGGTTTTGCTTCCACTCTTTAAAAATACAACACCTTTAATAGTGTTATCGTTCTTATTATTCATGGGCAGCGTTGTATTAACGAAACGATTTGGGAGGTACCCAAAAAACGTATCTAAGGGCATAATTTTTGGTACGCTAGGCCTATTTTTAGGTCAAGAAATTAAATTCGAAACGAAATATTGGTTGAATAACGGACTTTTCATGTTATGGATTTGGTACTGCACAATTGTACGAATAGCGTATCAAGGGGACCTAGTAGACGGATTGCAAAAACCTTTCCTGGAACCTCATTTAAAAACGGGTGGCCAGGCACTACAAGTGCTTGATGCAGTAGGTGGCCCTGAAGGATTATTACTAAATTTAAAAAAAACATTTCACATAACAAAGAAGGTAGAGATAATGCTGTGGAAAGATATACCTGGATATATCAAACAGATATCAAACGGGAGAAGATTCTTGCTTGTCACAGATATTTCTCTAATCCATTATTCTCCTTATAAGGTCCAGATGCTTGATCAACGTTTATCGAATTTGCCTCAGGTATTATATATGCGGCCTCGTTGGGGAGCGGCTAAGGAACTGAATCGGAGGATGGTACAATTATTTGAAGGCGGAATTGTGTCTAAAATCGTGAAAGCATATGAGGTTCAACTGCAGACTGATACATCTTTGGAAGGCATTGAACCATTAACTATGACAAAAGTTTCATCTTGTTTTATTGGTCTCGTTATAATGAACTTATTGTGGTCAATTGTTTTATGTATAGAAATAGTATGGTATAAATTCATGGAAAAGAAAAGTTTCCGCGTTTCCGAAGGGCTATGATAGGGGGTTCTTCAAAAAATGCACTAACAGATCACTTCAGCAAGACCGGCAATACATTGGCGAGTATTGTGGTGTTGCAGTGTTGACCACATGCCACCACTCGCCAGGCCCGTCCACCTGTTTGCTAGGTTTAAATTATATAAGTTACTTTAAATAGTTATGAATGTTATAAATAAAATTAAGAAGAACGTAATTGTTTAATTAATTATTGATTTAATGTAACTTGCAACAAGAGTCCTTGTCAGTTCATCAGTATGGAGGCGACCATCTTAGTCCTAAGTATTTAGTGTATTCCGGCAACCACACCCATCTCCTGAAACACAACAAATTGCTTCGTGGTAGAATTACGAACCTACCATTCAAATCTAAGAGGCGAGTCCTGACAGGTAAGTGAGATAAAACAAGTGAAGAAAAAGATATACAGAATATACATATATTCCGGAGATACATACCTACGTATATTCTGAAGATATATGTATGTATATTTAGAAAATATAAAGATAGAATTAGTATATTGCCTAAAATTGGGATACATACACAACCACAGCAAATTCTTGTGTGCGACAAATTTTTTTTTGTTGGTGGAACCAAATTTTTTTTTCATAATTTTTTCAGAATGTTACTAACAAATATGTTATTTTAATTGGAATATATTTAATAAATTATGTAATTTTTTTGCTGAAGGTTACTTTGCTGTATAATATCTTAATTGTGATGTATTACATACATACATACATTTTCGTAAAATTCTCTATTTGAGAATGAAAATATCATATTGTATCAAAATCCGTTAGGTGAGAAACAGACAGAACACAATCGGCGACGCTATTTTATATGTAAAGATAAATATTTCTTAACACCACACAAGTAAATTCCATTATAGTAATAAATAATAATCTGAATGTGACACAAAACTTCGTATATTGTAAACAATCGTTATGTGAAGTGCCCGATAATGCGCGCGTACCCGAGACTGTAAATACAGATAAATCATTAATCATTGATTCCACTCATGAATTCGCGCCAAATGCCTTTAAGTGGAGAACAGATAATATAACTGTCAAGAAAATATTTTATCTGGATATAACAAGAAATTGGGATATAATTATTTAAAAAAAAACCTCATTATGTAACCGTAATGTACCCACCCTGTTACGTTACGGTTACATTTGTCATAAAATCTTATTCATTTTACGAAAAAAAAGGAGAATAAGTAGGTATGTACATACTTTTCACATTTTACAGTTTTAATTAAATATCCTAAAGTTTTATTCTTTTTTATTCTGGATTTATCGTTTTTTTGTTGACCTTCTTCAAGAGCGACGTCATTTTTCTATCCGACACACAGTAACACCCATCAAGTACATTTTCCGTCGATAAACAAATCGCTAAACTCACCACGGGTTGATTGTGTAAAGGGTAAGGGTTAGTAGAGACTGGTGACTGAAATAGACCTTGTTTGCGACAAACGGACGCAATTAGGCTGATGGTCGATGCAATCTGATTGCAACTAATTAATTACTCCGAGCGATACGAAGCACAGGGCAATAATGTATTGGAAACTATTGTGTGATGTAGGCCCTGTTGTGCTGTGATCTTAGTGGCACAGCACTTCCGAATGATTGTCAAAACAAACCTTTATCAAGATATACCTGGAATCTATTAGGTTATGTACTCGTAATGCTACTGTTACGTGTCGCTTAAACATAATAATTATCATCATTAACCCATCATAGTCCCACTGCTGGGCACGGGTCTCCTCTCGAATGAGAAGGATTTAGGCCACAGTCCA
>DWNH01001066.1:0-12264 GCA_018249895.1 Tiana niger
TTTATGTATGTTTATCAGTCGTCTGGTTACCATAGCACAGGCCTAGTTGCCTAGTTTGGGATCAGATGACCGTGTGTGAGTTGTCCCAAAATATTATTTATTTATTTATTACCCACAGGTGGTTGAAATAAATATTTTTATTATTATTAATAGTAAATCCCGGCATGCTGCCGTAATTTATCATATAATATGGATATTAGAATGATTTACCAAAAGACTCCTATAGAAATTTTGTAATATAGCATAGGGTTATCAATTCTTTTAATGTTTTTCACTTTGATTCTAACAAGTTTACTAAATTACCCTTCACTGATTTACGGTTCCTTTTAACACTGCCTTTGTAAGATCAACAAAAGTTATTTCTATCTAAACGAGTCAAAACTCTACATATGTATATGTAGAGAAATATTAGGGCATTTACAAAAAAGGGTCACTTCATAGCTTCACCGCCCTTATATCGGGTTTTGCAGTCGATTGAAACTAAATCACCGGTCTCGGGGTCATCAGTCATAAAGCGAAAACCGCTGACTGACAATATGGCTCATTGCCTCATATATTGCGGCAGTAAATGGCGAGGTCCCGTGATATGGGACGGTGTACCGTGTAACAATGCAGGAGATAGCGCTCCATTGAGAATTAGCTGAATACGGACCCTGATATTGCTGGGATGAACTTGGCTTTCGTTTTATCGCTTATGGGTCTTTATGGATTTATTTGTACCATTTGTTTTGTTTGTTCTATATTTAATTCTTTATCAGGGTTTAAGTACCTCACAAGGAAAATAAAACTACACTTGACTAATATTAAATTGTAGATTAATAAATTGTACGTAAACGTAATGTATGTTTTGTTCAATACTGAAAGTTTAAGCTTGTATAAGTAGGTTAATATTTTAGTTAAGATTTTCTTTTTCAATTTTTATGGTTTCCGTGATACTTTTTTATTACTTTTGTATATTTCTGACCAGCTTTGCGTAGTGAATTTGTTTGTAATATTGAATACAACAGTAGATTAAAGAACATGTTAAAGTTATATTTGTTTAAAATGTACTTTTTGAAAATAATAAAAGTACACTTAATAAAATAATCATAATAGACTTACGTAAGTAGTAGTGGGCAGAGCGCAGATATAAATGAACAGAAGGAGCACAGCCACAAATATCTCCCGATGTCGGCCCAGCACTCTCGGATACTCATCGCATAATGCTGTGGTGACTGCCTCCAAACCTAAAACAGGTAATAAACAAAATGATACACTACAATTACCATATCAACAAAGAAAATATTGTCCATGATGACTGAAATACCGGCTTACTCACGTGTATTTTTCGCGAGCAAGGCAGCGAGGTCGTGGCGGAGTCTCCGCTGCGACCGACGGGAACTCATGATTATGAACTAGTCGGGCAAACCCGAAAAATACACGTGAGTAAGCCGGTATTTCAGTCATCATGAATAGTGTCACTCACGAATCACTTAATAACAAAAATATTGTCGTAAATGGATGGAGTACAATAAAAAAAAGCAACATTAAAAATAACAAGTAACTCTTACTTGACTTTTTCAAAGCAACTGAAAACGCTATCTAGAATGCTATTTATTTATACTCTGTCAGAAATATAGATATAAAAAATAAATTACATCTCAAATAAGAAACGGATAAGATAGTAAGAAAAGATCGGATAAAATAAAAAATAAATTAGGTAAGATAAGAAAAGAACAAAATGTAGACGATACTTTCTGTACTTAAACTTATACCTCCAAAGGTACTGTCCAAGCCAAGAGTGATGAGCATGAGGAAGAATATAATAGCCCAGAAGACGGAGCCGGTCATGGTTGCTATGGCCTCCGGATAAACGATGAACACGAGCCCTGGACCTTCGAGTCCCACGTCCTCGATGCTCTTGTTTTGTACGTGTGCCATGTATCTGATGAATTAAATTGAAACTGTCAAGTGTGATTTAAAAAAAATGCCATTGGCAAAACTGTTGAAGTTTTAAAGACAAGATCAAGTACTGAAACAAATAAAATAAAACTAGTACATAACGGATTTTAATAAAATCCCATTCAAAGTGAATGAAAGATTTCAATAGTGAATATAGAATATTAATTTCACCCCAAAACGGAGAAGATAACGAATCCAGCGAGGAAGCTAGTGAGGCAGTTGATGGAGGAGGTGATGAGAGCGTCGCGGTAGCAGTTGTTGTTGAACTTGTTATAACTGGACAGCGCCAGTAGAGTTCCGAATCCAGGGCCGAGCGAGAAGAAGATTTGGGAAGCTGCATCTATCCACACCTGATGTAACAAGGGATCATTTGAAAATAGAGTAGAGATAAAATATAAAGTAGCAATAAAATAGAGGTAGTCAAATATTTAAAATGTGGCAAAAATTGAAAACTTTCTAATAACCTTATTTACTAATTTTCTGAATAACTGTACCAGTTGACGTTTTATACTTTCATAAATATGTAGAATGAAAATGAACTAATATAACTAAAAGAACTTATAATGTTCTAAAGGTACCTTGGAGTTTTGTAGTTTGTGCCATTCGGGAGTGAGATAATATCGGATGCCCTCAGTTGCCCCTGGAAGTGTCACGCCTCTAGCCAGCAGAATTAACAGGACGACGTACGGTGCAAGAGCTGTTACCCAGACCACCTAAACAAAGATAAAACAGAGGTTTTGGACGAAGCTTTAAATGGATTGAAGAAATTTTACAAACATAGAGTCGAATATTTTCTTATGGAGTTGACAGCATAATACAACAGAGATTTACAATGCATACATAGTAGAATAAATACATCGTATTAAGTTTTGAAATTTTTTACCGATTTAACCATTGTTCATTTCAATATTGTACTCTACCTGTTCTGATAAAGATTATAAAATATATCATCCTAATCTCAAGTCAATATAGAAGCGCTAAAACTAGGAAAGCCTCTATAGAAGTATTAAATAAGTAGTTACTAGTTGACTACCTTCCCAGCGCTACGCACGCCTTTCCAAAGAGAGAAGTAGACCAAAACGAAGACGCCGAAGACGCATAATGCTAGCGAAGGCTTGATGGGTCCCATGTCGTCCAGCCCGTTCGACCTGTGTTGCTCCAGAACATTGCGCCTGTTGAGAATGTTGTAGGTTGTTTAGTAACTTCAGTAATTTAATATTGCACTATGAAACGAGCGATGTACATATGTATGTGTGAAAATTACAAGTGTGGGGATTCTTGGGGCTAGGTTGGATAGGGCTGAGGTTAGGGCGGCGTTTTTGTGGGGTTAGGGGCTAGGATGAATAGGGCTGGGGTTATAGCGGTTTTTTTTGTGGGGTTAGAGCAAAAAAAATTATCGGCTAATGTATAAATTAGGACAGTACCTAAGTCTGCCATCGTAATAGAAATAGCAAATGATGTACGAATATGATACCGTTCTGGGTTTTTGTAATTTCGACTCTGTCTTTTTTATTAAACATCTTCTATCTCAGTCTGGAGAGACGATATAATCGTTGACCTAGATATCATCAAAACCTTACTCGAAGAACTCTTTAGCCGGCGTGCTGGAATTGGGGTTGATCTGTGGCGAGGTGACGGGCACGCAGAGCGGGGTGTTCCAGGTGTTGTCGCAGCTGGTCCACGGCAGCACGGAGTTGATGGAGGCGAGGGAGGCCACCAGGTAGTACACCGCCCAGCCGATAATGGTGTTATAGTACATGCCCATGTAGATGTCGATCATGCATATCGCGTAGCCTACACCTAGTGTTCAAATAAAAATAATGTTTTTTAGAATCATCTCGATTGCCTAAGCTTATTTAAGCTTAAAAACTACACGTTTTTTATAAATACAAACGGCTTAACTCACGTGTATTTTACGAGTCTCTATTTTTTACTTTATCAACTATTTCAAAATTTTGCATATCTTTATCATCATTAAGCAAATGATGATTGTGGTTATGACTAAATGTATTAAATATGAGGAAAACAAATAAATGTAATTTATATTTAATACTAACATCATTTCCCTTAAAGTTAATTTATTTTTTCCGCCGGCTTTTTTCTCCGGGTCAACACTAGCTATAAGAGCGCCTAAAGACGATGGATTCATTGATTTTTTCACTTTCATTAACTGTATGTAAATACCTTGTAATGAATAAAACAATTTCATTTCATTTCATTTCATTTGTTCTCTATCAATCTTCCTTATTTATTTCTACTTAGTCCTCAGGATTCGAATTAAACTAAATATTGTTTTGCATGCTTAAATATTCCACATATTGTTTAAGGCAAATGGCATTTTGTAAAGCCAAATTGGAGCAAACTATGATTCAAAACTTCTTCATCTCAAGACACAGACTCGTACTGGTAGCGTAAAAAGCGTCTCAATCACAAATCTCAATCTTAAGTGGTAAGAGATTTAACCGTATCTGTTCTCTGCAAATTCATCTTTTAGTAATAGCAACTAAATCAAATCCAAGCTTTCATCTTTCACAATAAATCTCCAAACAGTTAAAATCGAATTACTCCTCGAGCTTGCAAGTTTTCGCGCCAACTGAGACGCCATATTTGATAGAATCAGCGCCATCTGTCGTCTGGTAATCAAATGATATCGCATCGCGACTAATTAGTTTATGCGTCTCGAAGCGCGATTTATACCCATTGATAGCGAGTATCTGATTTATAATGGATTTATATCAGATTTAAATCATGTTATGGGTTTCCTGAGAGAATTTAACCATAGCTAAAAGTTATAATTCTTTGCGTAAAACATTTAAAGTAGCATATTTTTACATAAATAAAGTTTTCCACCAAGTTTTGAACATATTTATATTTAAAAGCGCGTCAGGAAAGAAATTCGGTTAGGGCGGGCGGCTTTAACTAACCAATATGTAATAGAAACTGTGACATATTATTTGCTATAACCAAATTACGAGGCCTGTGGACTTTTTTATTTTAGATATTTTGGTGGGTATTTTGATATACATGGATACCTAACAAGCCTATTATATTAAGTAGGCTTTTTCATTTTTTCTGAATGAAGGTCGTAGGTCTTTGAAAACGTTAGATTCATTTATCTTATAAGTCTCTCTCGCACTTAAAAATATTAATCATGATTTTTTTTTAATTTATTTTTATTAAGAATCAAAACGTATAAAGCGCGTAGAAGAATGTAAGAAGTAAAAAAAAATTCAATTTCATTTCATTTCATTTCATACACCATACTTAGAATTTTTTTTTTCCTTAAATTAGATATGATACCAGAAGAATATATTACGTTTGATTGCGTGTGATAAGAAAATAAGTTGGAAAATGATGCATGCGTCTTCGATAAGGGTCGTTCGTTGGACGTGTTGGGGTAACTGACTTGATAACGACGAAATAAAACATGTTATAGAGAAATATATTGTTACGAAAAATTGACATGTGGTAGAGTCAAGACTCTACTTTGATTCAAGAATCAAAGATTTGTATTTGTATTTTTAAGATCATTAACCTACAATGGCCAGTGAAGTATAGCCAAACCATCTTTAAGAGGCTTTTTTTTTTAATAATCTAATTGTTATAACCAAGCTAAGTAATAACAAGTCTAAACAATATTGTAATGACAAAATGGCTTGAAATTAATCTGATTTCACAGGCTGTTTCTGTATAAAAATGTAACAAAAAATTAAAATAAAAATGATATGCGATAAAAATAGATATGTGTTTTATATAAAAGTTAACCTTTACTTCCTAATTATTAAGAAATTCATATCGTTTTTGTATCGATCAAGCTATGTCTGTTGCAAAAAACTTTAAAAATTAATTCTAAGATCGCTCTTTTCCTCTCAGAAGTCTTAAATAAAAGTTTTGTATCAAAAACGAGTATACTTAATACAATAGTAATTAATATTCTTACAAGAAGGAAGTTTCGAGTCGTTTGCGAATTTTCTGCATTTATAAGTGCGCGAAGTTTCGCGCGGGACAGCGTTTGATTGGTCAAATTACCGTGAAAGAGGGAATGGCCATAGACAATGCCAATAGATCACGGACGAGAAAAAATATTAAGGTATACTCAAACTACAGCAGAAAGATAAAAGAACAAGTGAAGATACAGATATTTGTAGCGAATGAATTTCTTATTCTATATCAGTAGAGATTTTTGTTGTTAACAACAAAAATCTCTACTGATATAGAATAAGAAATTCATTCGCTACAAATATCTGTATCTTCACTTGTTCTTTTATCTTTCTGCTGTAGTTTGAGTATACCTTAATATTTTTTCTCGTCCGTGATCTATTGGCATTGTCTATGGCCATTCCCTCTTTCACGGTAATTTGACCAATCAAACGCTGTCCCGCGCGAAACTTCGCGCACTTATAAATGCAGAAAATTCGCAAACGACTCGAAACTTCCTTCTTGTAAGAATATTAATTACTATTGTATTAAGTATACTCGTTTTTGATACAAAACTTTTATTTAAGACTTCTGAGAGGAAAAGAGCGATCTTAGAATTAATTTTTAAAGTTTTTTGCAACAGACATAGCTTGATCGATACAAAAACGATATGAATTTCTTAATAATTAGGAAGTAAAGGTTAACTTTTATATAAAACACATATCTATTTTTATCGCATATCATTTTTATTTTAATTTTTTGTTACATTTTTATACAGAAACAGCCTGTGAAATCAGATTAATTTCAAGCCATTTTGTCATTACAATATTGTTTAGACTTGTTATTACTTAGCTTGGTTATAACAATTAGATTATTAAAAAAAAAAGCCTCTTAAAGATGGTTTGGCTATACTTCACTGGCCATTGTAGGTTAATGATCTTAAAAATACAAATACAAATCTTTGATTCTTGAATCAAAGTAGAGTCTTGACTCTACCACATGTCAATTTTTCGTAACAATATATTTCTCTATAACATGTTTTATTTCGTCGTTATCAAGTCAGTTACCCCAACACGTCCAACGAACGACCCTTATCGAAGACGCATGCATCATTTTCCAACTTATTTTCTTATCACACGCAATCAAACGTAATATATTCTTCTGGTATCATATCTAATTTAAGGAAAAAAAAAATTCTAAGTATGGTGTATGAAATGAAATGAAATGAAATTGAATTTTTTTTTACTTCTTACATTCTTCTACGCGCTTTATACGTTTTGATTCTTAATAAAAATAAATTAAAAAAAAATCATGATTAATATTTTTAAGTGCGAGAGAGACTTATAAGATAAATGAATCTAACGTTTTCAAAGACCTACGACCTTCATTCAGAAAAAATGAAAAAGCCTACTTAATATAATAGGCTTGTTAGGTATCCATGTATATCAAAATACCCACCAAAATATCTAAAATAAAAAAGTCCACAGGCCTCGTAATTTGGTTATAGCAAATAATATGTCACAGTTTCTATTACATATTGGTTAGTTAAAGCCGCCCGCCCTAACCGAATTTCTTTCCTGACGCGCTTTTAAATATAAATATGTTCAAAACTTGGTGGAAAACTTTATTTATGTAAAAATATGCTACTTTAAATGTTTTACGCAAAGAATTATAACTTTTAGCTATGGTTAAATTCTCTCAGGAAACCCATAACATGATTTAAATCTGATATAAATCCATTATAAATCAGATACTCGCTATCAATGGGTATAAATCGCGCTTCGAGACGCATAAACTAATTAGTCGCGATGCGATATCATTTGATTACCAGACGACAGATGGCGCTGATTCTATCAAATATGGCGTCTCAGTTGGCGCGAAAACTTGCAAGCTCGAGGAGTAATTCGATTTTAACTGTTTGGAGATTTATTGTGAAAGATGAAAGCTTGGATTTGATTTAGTTGCTATTACTAAAAGATGAATTTGCAGAGAACAGATACGGTTAAATCTCTTACCACTTAAGATTGAGATTTGTGATTGAGACGCTTTTTACGCTACCAGTACGAGTCTGTGTCTTGAGATGAAGAAGTTTTGAATCATAGTTTGCTCCAATTTGGCTTTACAAAATGCCATTTGCCTTAAACAATATGTGGAATATTTAAGCATGCAAAACAATATTTAGTTTAATTCGAATCCTGAGGACTAAGTAGAAATAAATAAGGAAGATTGATAGAGAACAAATGAAATGAAATGAAATGAAATTGTTTTATTCATTACAAGGTATTTACATACAGTTAATGAAAGTGAAAAAATCAATGAATCCATCGTCTTTAGGCGCTCTTATAGCTAGTGTTGACCCGGAGAAAAAAGCCGGCGGAAAAAATAAATTAACTTTAAGGGAAATGATGTTAGTATTAAATATAAATTACATTTATTTGTTTTCCTCATATTTAATACATTTAGTCATAACCACAATCATCATTTGCTTAATGATGATAAAGATATGCAAAATTTTGAAATAGTTGATAAAGTAAAAAATAGAGACTCGTAAAATACACGTGAGTTAAGCCGTTTGTATTTATAAAAAACGTGTAGTTTTTAAGCTTAAATAAGCTTAGGCAATCGAGATGATTCTAAAAAACATTATTTTTATTTGAACACTAGGTGTAGGCTACGCGATATGCATGATCGACATCTACATGGGCATGTACTATAACACCATTATCGGCTGGGCGGTGTACTACCTGGTGGCCTCCCTCGCCTCCATCAACTCCGTGCTGCCGTGGACCAGCTGCGACAACACCTGGAACACCCCGCTCTGCGTGCCCGTCACCTCGCCACAGATCAACCCCAATTCCAGCACGCCGGCTAAAGAGTTCTTCGAGTAAGGTTTTGATGATATCTAGGTCAACGATTATATCGTCTCTCCAGACTGAGATAGAAGATGTTTAATAAAAAAGACAGAGTCGAAATTACAAAAACCCAGAACGGTATCATATTCGTACATCATTTGCTATTTCTATTACGATGGCAGACTTAGGTACTGTCCTAATTTATACATTAGCCGATAATTTTTTTTGCTCTAACCCCACAAAAAAAACCGCTATAACCCCAGCCCTATTCATCCTAGCCCCTAACCCCACAAAAACGCCGCCCTAACCTCAGCCCTATCCAACCTAGCCCCAAGAATCCCCACACTTGTAATTTTCACACATACATATGTACATCGCTCGTTTCATAGTGCAATATTAAATTACTGAAGTTACTAAACAACCTACAACATTCTCAACAGGCGCAATGTTCTGGAGCAACACAGGTCGAACGGGCTGGACGACATGGGACCCATCAAGCCTTCGCTAGCATTATGCGTCTTCGGCGTCTTCGTTTTGGTCTACTTCTCTCTTTGGAAAGGCGTGCGTAGCGCTGGGAAGGTAGTCAACTAGTAACTACTTATTTAATACTTCTATAGAGGCTTTCCTAGTTTTAGCGCTTCTATATTGACTTGAGATTAGGATGATATATTTTATAATCTTTATCAGAACAGGTAGAGTACAATATTGAAATGAACAATGGTTAAATCGGTAAAAAATTTCAAAACTTAATACGATGTATTTATTCTACTATGTATGCATTGTAAATCTCTGTTGTATTATGCTGTCAACTCCATAAGAAAATATTCGACTCTATGTTTGTAAAATTTCTTCAATCCATTTAAAGCTTCGTCCAAAACCTCTGTTTTATCTTTGTTTAGGTGGTCTGGGTAACAGCTCTTGCACCGTACGTCGTCCT
This sequence comes from Tiana niger, assembly GCA_018249895.1. Classification (NCBI taxonomy): domain Eukaryota; kingdom Metazoa; phylum Arthropoda; class Insecta; order Lepidoptera; family Hesperiidae; genus Tiana; species Tiana niger. The sequence goes on from DWNH01001066.1 coordinate 9,649, forward strand.
GTTAATTCTGCTGGCTAGAGGCGTGACACTTCCAGGGGCAACTGAGGGCATCCGATATTATCTCACTCCCGAATGGCACAAACTACAAAACTCCAAGGTACCTTTAGAACATTATAAGTTCTTTTAGTTATATTAGTTCATTTTCATTCTACATATTTATGAAAGTATAAAACGTCAACTGGTACAGTTATTCAGAAAATTAGTAAATAAGGTTATTAGAAAGTTTTCAATTTTTGCCACATTTTAAATATTTGACTACCTCTATTTTATTGCTACTTTATATTTTATCTCTACTCTATTTTCAAATGATCCCTTGTTACATCAGGTGTGGATAGATGCAGCTTCCCAAATCTTCTTCTCGCTCGGCCCTGGATTCGGAACTCTACTGGCGCTGTCCAGTTATAACAAGTTCAACAACAACTGCTACCGCGACGCTCTCATCACCTCCTCCATCAACTGCCTCACTAGCTTCCTCGCTGGATTCGTTATCTTCTCCGTTTTGGGGTGAAATTAATATTCTATATTCACTATTGAAATCTTTCATTCACTTTGAATGGGATTTTATTAAAATCCGTTATGTACTAGTTTTATTTTATTTGTTTCAGTACTTGATCTTGTCTTTAAAACTTCAACAGTTTTGCCAATGGCATTTTTTTTAAATCACACTTGACAGTTTCAATTTAATTCATCAGATACATGGCACACGTACAAAACAAGAGCATCGAGGACGTGGGACTCGAAGGTCCAGGGCTCGTGTTCATCGTTTATCCGGAGGCCATAGCAACCATGACCGGCTCCGTCTTCTGGGCTATTATATTCTTCCTCATGCTCATCACTCTTGGCTTGGACAGTACCTTTGGAGGTATAAGTTTAAGTACAGAAAGTATCGTCTACATTTTGTTCTTTTCTTATCTTACCTAATTTATTTTTTATTTTATCCGATCTTTTCTTACTATCTTATCCGTTTCTTATTTGAGATGTAATTTATTTTTTATATCTATATTTCTGACAGAGTATAAATAAATAGCATTCTAGATAGCGTTTTCAGTTGCTTTGAAAAAGTCAAGTAAGAGTTACTTGTTATTTTTAATGTTGCTTTTTTTTATTGTACTCCATCCATTTACGACAATATTTTTGTTATTAAGTGATTCGTGAGTGACACTATTCATGATGACTGAAATACCGGCTTACTCACGTGTATTTTTCGGGTTTGCCCGACTAGTTCATAATCATGAGTTCCCGTCGGTCGCAGCGGAGACTCCGCCACGACCTCGCTGCCTTGCTCGCGAAAAATACACGTGAGTAAGCCGGTATTTCAGTCATCATGGACAATATTTTCTTTGTTGATATGGTAATTGTAGTGTATCATTTTGTTTATTACCTGTTTTAGGTTTGGAGGCAGTCACCACAGCATTATGCGATGAGTATCCGAGAGTGCTGGGCCGACATCGGGAGATATTTGTGGCTGTGCTCCTTCTGTTCATTTATATCTGCGCTCTGCCCACTACTACTTACGTAAGTCTATTATGATTATTTTATTAAGTGTACTTTTATTATTTTCAAAAAGTACATTTTAAACAAATATAACTTTAACATGTTCTTTAATCTACTGTTGTATTCAATATTACAAACAAATTCACTACGCAAAGCTGGTCAGAAATATACAAAAGTAATAAAAAAGTATCACGGAAACCATAAAAATTGAAAAAGAAAATCTTAACTAAAATATTAACCTACTTATACAAGCTTAAACTTTCAGTATTGAACAAAACATACATTACGTTTACGTACAATTTATTAATCTACAATTTAATATTAGTCAAGTGTAGTTTTATTTTCCTTGTGAGGTACTTAAACCCTGATAAAGAATTAAATATAGAACAAACAAAACAAATGGTACAAATAAATCCATAAAGACCCATAAGCGATAAAACGAAAGCCAAGTTCATCCCAGCAATATCAGGGTCCGTATTCAGCTAATTCTCAATGGAGCGCTATCTCCTGCATTGTTACACGGTACACCGTCCCATATCACGGGACCTCGCCATTTACTGCCGCAATATATGAGGCAATGAGCCATATTGTCAGTCAGCGGTTTTCGCTTTATGACTGATGACCCCGAGACCGGTGATTTAGTTTCAATCGACTGCAAAACCCGATATAAGGGCGGTGAAGCTATGAAGTGACCCTTTTTTGTAAATGCCCTAATATTTCTCTACATATACATATGTAGAGTTTTGACTCGTTTAGATAGAAATAACTTTTGTTGATCTTACAAAGGCAGTGTTAAAAGGAACCGTAAATCAGTGAAGGGTAATTTAGTAAACTTGTTAGAATCAAAGTGAAAAACATTAAAAGAATTGATAACCCTATGCTATATTACAAAATTTCTATAGGAGTCTTTTGGTAAATCATTCTAATATCCATATTATATGATAAATTACGGCAGCATGCCGGGATTTACTATTAATAATAATAAAAATATTTATTTCAACCACCTGTGGGTAATAAATAAATAAATAATATTTTGGGACAACTCACACACGGTCATCTGATCCCAAACTAGGCAACTAGGCCTGTGCTATGGTAACCAGACGACTGATAAACATACATAAA
>DWNH01001067.1:0-12264 GCA_018249895.1 Tiana niger
TTTGAATTTCAATCTGTCCCTAATGGTCATTTTTACTAAGGACACGACTGATTGCTTATAGACAAGAGAACAAAGATAAATTGATTGTGTAATTGTAAAATGGACACCCCTTTAGCTGGTGTGCTAGCAATATAATCATAATTAAAACAAATAGGAAGGGTGTTTAGGATCGAGCCAATACATATATGATTTAATATGAATGCCAATTGTGTACTTTTACCATGGATAGCCAATAGTGTACCTTTACAATTATCAAAAAGGACAATGGTAACTCTGTACCAGGGACAGTTAATAGTACGCATAATTTAATGGGTTATGTAGAAGTTGAGGCATTAGTTGTATTGCCACTGTATTGTAACCCAGTTCTGTTACCTTAAAAACTAGAAATACTTTGTTTTTAATACAGCGTTTTGAAAACATTAACGATGAGCACGTTGTATTAGGTTTCAGGATGTTGTACAGATGTACTGTGGCGAGTATTGTATGGACATGTATAGCGTTTGTTGGGTATAGAACAGTACATATTGTATAATAAGCTCTGTAGCCAGAGCGCACCGTGCTGTGTATACGGGGTAACTAGTACCCTATAGCGAGTGGCGTGTGGTAGTGGGGGCGTTGGGGTACCTTGCGGCTGCGCCGGCTGCGCGGGCTGCGGCGGGTAGGGCGCGTACTGCGCGGGGTAGCCGTCCATCGGCGCGCCCGCCGCCGCCGCGCCGCCGCCCGGGAACGACTCCGCTGAGTTCGACGAACCTGACGTACATCGCATCGTTGATATAAGTTCATTCATTAGTTACACACTAAAATATAATACATTTGCTACATATTATTTTTAGTCTGCCGTGGATTTTATATTCCGATTACAATTGACTGCAAGCTGGCAGACTGTATTAAGACGACCATCTGATGGTGATGATGATTGGCATGATTTCTTTCTACTAATAAAACCAGACCATGTAGATCAGCAGAATAATTTCTATAGGGACACATTTAAGAGCTTGTGCAGTAGATAAACGCACTGCCTGCTTTTGAAAATTAATACAACAGTCATTGAACTTGATTTGTTCAAGCAAAAGATTGTAGCACCGTTAGTCTCCATAAAGATAACCGCTTAGCGTGGCCCATCTACCTGTTTACTTATCCGTTGTCAAGAGATATTAATTTGTATAACGAAGACATTACAACAGAGCTTAACAATAATTGCAATGAAAGATATCCACTTCCATATTAATATTGACCACGTCGAACTATCGCTCACAGCCTGTCAGTTTACCTAAACACATGCTCAAAAGCTATCACTTAAAAATCCAAATCCGTATTCACCCGCACTGGACGTGCTGTTCGCCTTCCCGCTCTTCTTCTTGGTGGACGCCTCCACCTGGTTGATGATGGGCTGGGGGTCGATGCCGCCGCGGTCGAAGTGACACTCATAAGCTAACAGGTTCTTCGTGTAGTGCTTGCGTAGCGTGTACGCCGCTGACGACGACGCGCCTATGCCGAGCATGCCCGCTATATCCTTCCACGTTTTGTTCTTGGTCACCTGTAATATGTGCAAAGATATTGTTCATTATCTTGCGTTTATATAGCTACAATATACACACTATATTCTATACTACACTATAGTGTGAGTGAGCATAGGCTTGATTGATTTTGAAACTCAAAACAATTTTTTGCAGAAATTTGTCGATAGATATAAAGATAGTCTTTATCAACAAACGATGTAAAAGGCCACAAGGAATTTTGTCCGATTACTATAACTTCCTGGTAGGTTTAAAATGAAATTTAAATAAATAACTACAGTTCATTGATACCTATCTATGAATTAAGCTTAAAAGATAACTGTAATTTTCACTCGTCAATTTAAAACTTTCAAAATCCATACGTTTACCGCACGATCTGTATTGAAACAAAGATATTTAGTCCGAAAAACCCTCACGATCAGCACTAAAATTCAAAGCCGGAGCTCACTCATATTATGAAACGACAACAGAACAAGGCACAGCGCATAGTTTATTGCTAAAACTATCAAAAGACACAATGAATGAATAAATAGACGAGCCAATATCTAAGCGCGTCACGTAAGCGGCTATCGTATAAAGTGGTTTTCAGTAAACAACAGCGTTCAACGTGAGAGGACATAAAATGCGAAGGCTTACAGTTTGCGGCGCGGGCCGCGATAACTTCCAATGTTAACGAGTGTTCACTATTCACAAAGGTTTCCAACGACATAGCGCGTTGAACATAGCGGGGCGAGTTGAGAACGAACACACGTCCGTCGCAGACGACTGCCGGCGCAAACCTGACACTTAGAACTTACAATGTTCGCGTTGTTAAAATGAAAAAGCAAACTTAACGAACGCTCTAATGATAAAAATTTATTAACCGTCGTTAAAACCCCGCGCGAGTTTATGGCGGCCGTTCACATAAAGCGGACGGTACATGCACTAACATAAATCCTAGCCGAAGCCTGTTAGTTTGAACGGTATAGCATATAGCTAGCACCTTGTGCGAAATTCACTCTACGCAAATAATATTCAAGAATACATCTCCTTCGCGTGTAACAGTAAAAATAAATTGCGTTAAGCTTTTATACGAGACGTTTGATCCAGAATAGTACTTATTTTTCCTTCTTCCGACTTCAACTGTATTTGTGAACTTTACAACGACTATTATTAGTAAAGTATTACAAATAGATGCGCTTCAAGGAACGAATTGAACGTGATGAGATAAAAGTTATACGTTTTAACGCGGAAGTCCTGTCTTTACAGTACATTAAATTCAATATTTCCTTACTAGCAAAGTTTCAAAAGATTTTAATTTTTAAATAACGTAGTAACGGCTTGTATTGTCTGTATGGCATTAATCGCACATATTTTGTGGATGACTGTGGTCTGTGGAAGGTGTGTTGGTAATATACCAGTAAACGTCGAACAGTTTGCTAGGAGATTGTTGGTTTTAAACATAAATTGTCAATTTGTCGTTACCGGCTGACAAGATGTCGTCATCGAACAGTATTTTATAGCTGAATTGCAGTTTGTTAAGTGTGGTGGGGTGCGTCACTGGTCAGTAATACTTTTGAATATCGATTTAGTGTACACTGGAATTCTAGTGACGCACAATAACAAGTACATTCTGTAGGGATCTAGCGACTGCTTGATGATGGAACACCAAACGGTTATTAGCGTTTTAATCAAGTATAACGCCCCTCAACAAAGACATTGCAATACGTACAATGCAGTGAGCGAGTTAACTAAGGAGTGAACATGTCAGCAAGTCGGTGGTATTGTATTAACTTTAACGAACCCGCCGTGGTTGCCGCACAAGCAGGTAGAGCCGGTAAAAGACGAATAACTTTTAATCAACTACAACGCCCGGTAACAAAGACGGTGCAAAACGTGCGCAGAGTAGTGAGTGAATTATATAAGAATGAAGATGTCAGCGTATGTTTAGTAGACGATGTAGTGATACCGACCTCAACGAACCCGCCGCGGTCGCGCACGAGCAGGTACAGCCGGTAGAGGTCGAGCGGCTGCTTGGAGATGGTGGGGCAGGCGGCGATGGGCGTGCGGCGCTCGTCCATGAAGGCGAGCAGGCGCTCCACCCAGCCGCGCCGCTCGGGCGCGTCGTCCATCTCGTACAGCTTGCCCAGCGAGTCCGACTTCTGGGCGCAGGGACCGCACATCATACAACCGTACCGTAATACAACATGCAATATAGGTGGTAGGCTGCCGCCCGCGGATGTACCACCACCACATTCAATTCTACCGTAAAGCAATTTATTGTGTTTCGGAAAGAGGGTGTGGATGCCGGAGTTCACTAAATATGAGGCGACCATCTTAGTCCTCAGAAATAGCAACGCATTTATTTGCGATATCAGATAGCTCTCTCTCAGGGTAGCAGTGACCAATTAACACCAGGTGGCCTGCACGCTCGTCTGCTACTTCTATTCAATAAAAAAAAACGCAACACACCTTACCACGTATCACGTGCAATTTTTTTTATTGGAAATAAGTGGCAATGAAGCACGCCAGACCACCTGGTGTTGAATGGTCGATGCAACTCATTGATATACACGTTCGATCTCAACCAGTACAGGAGACTGAGCATCTACCTTCTGATGACTACGATGGTCGCCTCGTGTTTAGTGTACACCGGCATCCACACTCATCTTCCGAAACACAATACATTGCTTCACGGAAGATTTGGTTGTGGCGGTTGTAATTCCCTGGAACCTGGTGAACTGGTGAACCCACCACCTAAACTCGTCGCAGATACATATGATGAACATATTACAACATACAACGTAGTGCAACGTGCACGTATACGTACGCTTTACAAACTGCAACGTAACGTGCACGTAACAACGTCAGGTAATGTGCACGTAACACGTTATGCATATGCGTACCGTGTTACGTGCCACGTCAATTCAAGAGAGATGAAAAGCTGTTGGTTTTTTACGTCAACAAGGTTAGAATGGTGAATTTCATTATAGGATCGTGGATGCTATTGAAATAGCATTAGATAATTAAAAAAAACTTTTAAAGCAAAACATATTTATCTAATATATTTTTTTTAACCAAAAGCTTTTCACTTATCTTTCCTATTAATTTCTTTTAATACTTACAGTGTAGCTTAATTTATAATTAAGAAGAATGTTGTTGACTCAAAAAGTTCAGTAAAAGCACTCAAAAGTATCTACTTATAACCGTTTAGCTCGTCACTAAAATAGAAAAAAATTAAATAACAAAGTGACTCAACATCATACTTCTTTGAAATATACTTTAGAAAATTTATGTAACAGCACTATACTCAACGGCTTATTGTTAAGATGCGTTTTATCACGTAAAACATGCAAACTAGAAGTTCCAATCTAAATCCATGCTTTAATTCGTATAGTTATTATTAAATCATGGATTCTCTATTATCAATGCCACGCCTACGTTTCGGTCGGGATTGACATTTCACATGCTTATCTCAGATTAATCGTAAACATGCTGTTGAGTCATTATACTACTACATTACTAAACTATTCAATGTTTATCAACAAAATATTTTGTATATATGACTAATCATATAGCGACAGAACGGGAGATAAGAGAACGTATGAAAATAAGTTATGTCATTAGATCTACATGTCTGAAGTAAAGAAAAAAGATATTATTGTTCAAGAAATCACAAAATTGCATCTTTTACTAATTGTTTATTAATTAATATTCGTTCCGTTCAATACATTCTCAGTGTTAGGAGTTATTATACGACACTATCAGATTATTTCTTGAGATGAAAGCAACAATGTTGAACAAAATTGAGCACCGCGGTGTCATAAAATTAGCTATAAAATAAAAAAAGATGAATTCTTTACGGCTTTTTACTAACATCAGTGTCTTGGTCCGTTACTATTCACAGTTTAAAAGTGGTCAAGTGCATTCAAAGTGGTAGGAAAAGCATCAAAGACGACCCGGACTTTCAATAAACTTGTATTCCAAAATATGATCATGATGCTAGCACAGATAAAGGTAACACTTTTCACGATCACCTTAACCTTTCCAAGGTTACGGCAAAATGGGTGATGCGAATGCTTAACCGCATTTTAGAAACAAAATAGCTTTAATTGCAAATTCAATTTCAACTCTACAGTGTTATCCATACTCCCAATAAAGTCACCCCATCGATTGGAAACATTACGGTCACTGTGTGTCGAGACTCAAAAACAATTTTGTTAATTGAGTATGAAAAAGGGGAGAAAGCGTTAACTCTCTTTTTTCTATATAAGTCTCCCACTTAGGCCGACCGGAATATATTTCTACCGTCAATAGTTTATACAAAATATTTTAGAAAGAATGGTATAGTTGTCGGCAAGCCTAAAGCCGAAACTTTGGACCGAGAATACACAAAACGCCCCTCGTACTAATTTAACTTTTAATTTGGAAATTAGTTCAAAAAAGCAGCTCTTTAAATGTCTTACTGCCTACCCTATTTTGTAATAGTATTGTACAATGCCGCGAAACCGCTAACCACATTATTTTTATATTATCCATATCAAAAAAAAAATCTACTAACTCTTACACCTTTTACTTACAAAATAAACTATAACCACGAAGAGAAAGATAGATTGCTAACTAAATGAGCTACTGTAGAGGGAAAGATACAATAAGAATTTGGAACACTCCGTACTGACTGACTAAGTAATCTAAGCTAAAGTTGATAAATTAATAGTAATAAGCACATTTATTTAATAAGTACGATTTACACTAAAAATACCAACACCAAAAGGTAGAATAGGAAGCATTAAACTATTCCGACGATAAGTTTCAAGCTCAAGCGTACTGTCAAGTTGGTTTAACAACAACAAAAAAATTAGCATATCATTTCCAAAGAACAATTTACACTAGATTTGCACTGCGAATGAAAAATAAGAACGCATGGCGTGAGAAAGTAAAAGAAAATAAAATAATACTAATAAGAGATTACGAAGTTACTACCATGCAGTATAGTATAACGCATTAAGTATTAAAATTTGTATTCGAATCGAGCACTACACATGCTTAGTGAGCTTTAACTTGATATAAACCTTTGATCTGTAGGACTCCGGCGCTATGTGACTGTTAAATACCTGAAATACATGATAGAATGCAATGCTTCTTACTCGCAAACACACACATATCAAACAAATGACAAGACAATCTTACAAGTATGGCTAATGGTATGTGAGAAAAATTGTTACGAAATAAAACATTTTTCAAAAACCCTTGAAAGAATTTTGAATCATAATAGTATGATAAAATTAAAACTTGCAAACAGTTTTTTGTGATAACCATGAAGAGTTTCATGATAACTTTCAAGTATTTTGGAAATAGTGTTCTGTTACAGTTCTTATGAATTTCATATAAAAACAACAAAAAATAATAATAATAAGGGTTTAATAATAATTTATAAATGATTCATTAAATCCAATTTATTATTAAAATAAAAAAAATCAAATCAAGTCAAAATTATTTATTTATAATAATTTGATTGATAAGATGAAAGTCGGTTTATAGATTACTTTGCCATAAAAAGTGAATATATGTATGTAGGTTTAAAAATCCAGTGAGTTGTTAGTAACTAATGGTGTACTGGATAGTGAAACACTTTCAAACACCAGCAATACACCCATCAACATCAAATAATTGATTCACACAGGATTTATTGTATGTATGTGAACAATAAAAATTGCAACCATCCTTAGATAGTGTGCGAGACGGCATGTGTGTAACTGTCATTGGCCTAAGAGTAATTTTTTTATGAAAGTATGTGTAATTCTCATATAGATATGTCTAGGATTATTTATCTACAATCGATCTGAATTAGTCGCTGTGTAGATTTCCAACTTTTACCAGATTATAAATAATATAATCTTTAGTGTATAAATACATAGTCCACCAACCTGCACTTGCCCAGCGTGGTGCACTATGACCTAAATCCTTCTCATTTGAGAGGAGACCCGTGCCCAGCAGTGGGACTATGATGGGTTCATGATGTATTAAATACGACACAATTTAAAGTTAGAAGATATTATAACATATCCTACGTGGATATTGTTATCTATAGATGTTTTAAAATAGAAATAAATCAGAAAATTACCTAATTGTTGTAGTATTGAAATCCCAATGAAACTTAAAAGCTGTTTAGGGTCTTTATTACTTGCTGCCAATAGATTTTTCATTTCATTCATTCATTCATTTCATTTAGATTAGTAAATAAGAGGTCTGTATCACTTTGTGATATATTACCTAAATTTACAGACAAGAAACGATTACCAAGCGACTAGACAGTAAAAAAATAAGTCAAGAAAAGTCCTGTCCATTTTTTTTGTGTCGCTACTTTACCAGATACTATATAAAATCGTCAAATAAAAAATTCCTAAGCTACATGAAAACATCACAGAAACACAAAGTGTGATCAGTCAAAGGATATTTTTTTTTTATTTATTTAAGCGTACGTGTTTATATGTCGTGTGTTGTGCGTGTAGTGTGTGTTGAGAGTAGGAGAGTGGTGGGGTTCACGTAACACTCACGGGACTAGATGGCGGGCGCGGCCAGGCGGAGGGCGCGGCGTCGTAGTCGTCGTGCAGCGACGAGTGGCTGCCGCCGCCGGGCGAGGGCGAGGGCGCCGCGCCGCCGGCGCCGTACTCCTTGCGGGACTTGGGCGTGCCGCACTGCTCCTCGCCGGACGCTGGAAACATTACACGTGTCTGTTTAGTGTCTGTACCGGTGAACATTGAGCTACAGACACAGCAGAAGTTTAAATAATGAATTTCGATTTCTGTTTCCGATCTGTGTGTTAGTGTGATCAACGGTCTGTGTCTTTGTGTGTATTAACCCCACGGGTACTCACGACACAGGGAATCCTAGTGTGGTGCTTAGTGTGAAGCTCCGTATTGGCATTTATGCCATTCCGAAAAAGTCGTTTTTGGGCCACCTCTTAAAGGCTACTTAACTCATTCGACCCAGGCTCATTCTTAGCTTATTAGTTAATGAGCGACGCAAATAATTTTGCCCTTCTGAGCAGAAGTAGCCTATCGGAGTAAAGCTGTACTCTGCCGCGGACTCTCTGTGCAACGGCCATATTGAATGTATGTGTGTGTGTGTGTATATAGGTGAATACCTGCGGAGGCGTTGCTGAGCGTGCTCTGCTGCGAGCCCTCGTCGAGCGCGCCGTCGGGCCCGGTGGTAACGAGCGCGGTGGCGGGCGCGGCGGGCCCGTTGTCGTGGGCTTCGCCCGGCGCCGTCGGCGGCGGCATCGAGTCGCCCGGCGGACCCATGTGCCGCGCTTGCTGGGGCTGCAGGGGGAAACACGACACATAATTAACACCTTATTTAAAAATTATTTTATTTTTGGAACGTAACCTAGTTATGTAGTTGTGTGTTACATTCCAGAATACCAGAGTCATACTGAAAACCAGCGATGCATTTTCAGCATTGCTGTATGTTGAGTGTACAGGCTTTTTACGCCTTACTCCAGCACAGAAATTCCAAGTGCATGTGCATGTGCAAATGTTATAAGGTAGAACGAATATTTATGTTGTACTATTTTTCTTGTAAATAAACATATTTCCGTTCTTTTCTTGAACGTTATTTATCATAATCATCTACTTATAACAATTTCAGTACAGGAAGCCGACGAATTTTCACATCACTAAGTATGAAGGAAAAACTGGGATGTATTACTTAAAAAGAGTCAAATGATTATTTTCGTTAAATCAAAAGGGGCACTGAGAATAGCTAGCAAAACAGAGTTAAGCAGTTTATTGAACTGCTACCTAAAACTATTAATTAATTCTCAATAACTTTTACGTACCTTTAGCGGCGGATAGTGCTGCGATGGGTGCGATGGATGCGGCGGCGGCGTCGGCCGATAGCCGCCGTAGGGGTACGGATGGTGATTTCGCGGCGGATAAACGTACGGCTGGGGCGGGTAGTGCGGCGGCTTGTAACCGCCGTGGTGCGGATACGGCTGCGGCAACATGGCGGCCGGCGGCGGCGCGGCGGACGGCGCGGGGCCGGGCCGCGACGTCGGCCCGCTGCCGTCTGACAGCGATGACGACGGCCGCGGTGGCATCGGTACGTTCTGCGTGCCTGCAAATATCACAAAAATATTGCTTAGTTATTGAAGGTGAAGTTGTGATAAACGCTTTAGCTCAAACGTTTTACAGGATTTACCTATCCCATATATTATAAATGAAAATCAGGTCTCAGTCTAAAGCAGGGATTCCCAAAGTGACCACTTGGTCAAATTGGTCTTGGTTAAATTGGTAAGTATTTAGTATCAATAGTGAAAAAAATTAGAGATAAATTTTTAAGTAATTTGGCTATGGGTGTCTGAGATATCAATTCATTTGGAAAAGGGGTATCTTGCCTAAAATTGCTCGGGAATCCCTGGTCTAAAGCAACACAGTGGTAGTAACAACAACATAATGTGTTGTATGGAAGTTAAGACAGGAAAATTTTTCTTCGGTTTTATCTTACGTGTCACATCTACGTAAATTATCCATCATTAAATTGAAATTACTTCAGTTCGTCAATAATTTGAAGCTGTTAAAATGTCGGATAGATCAAAGAGACTTTAATCCGAAAACTTGAAACAGCGAGGAGAATGCCTCTGCCACCCGTTTTGTGAATAAAGGGGTGCGATGGCCTTACAGCTATGCAAAACGTAGTAGTGCTCGCACTTGAATTAAATTGTATTCGAGAGTGCAAGCGGCAAACGTTTCCGTGTGCCGTTGTGTGTGATCGACCCGAACGGGGCGCCAGGCGCTCTTCCTCGCACACACAATTTGAATAATACAGTTAACGAGGGCTCGCCTAAGCCGGGCGCGCATCAATCGAGAGGGCGGCAGACGCACCCGATCACTTTCGTTTTCTGTCGGCACGTGAGCCGCATACACCGCTAGCCTGCGAATTCTCACTGCACTTTATTGCGGCCATATATGTGCATACGACATGCACGCAACAGATTGACCGAGGCCGAGATACGAACGGCAGTGATTTGCGACGACGAAAGTGGTATTGCAACTTTTATGTAGGTCGATTTGGACTCGCTTATGTAGTTATGTTAGTATTACGCGAAACGTAATAAAGCATTCTGTGTGCAGACTGCTACACGGATACAGCGATAATGAAACTGCGCCAGTATTCAAGCTCGTGAAGTAAACTTTGCACCTGTAGCGATAAAAAAGAGCGGCCATTCAATGTTCAAGTAAAGTGCGAGCGACCAGTAGCGGGGGTCGTCTCTTTAATCAAATCATTGGGCTATTATCGAGGCATTATATTGTGTCGGCGATCAGACGGGTGGCAGACGGCAGGGCGCCGGTGAATCATAGATAACAGTAGAGTTGCCATACGCGCCCACCTATATATGTATATGTGTATTATATTTGTTTACGGCGAACATTAATGACTGCAGTAGCACGGACTCGTAAAAATAACACTGTTTGAATGTTTGATTTGACGGTCGCAATTGATATGCGGATCGTGATAATAAAAACACATTCAAAATGTATTGAAAAAAAGATTAACATACAAGTATAAATTATGCAGGTGACATGAAACCTCATAAAGAATTGTTCAACTTATCAAGGGGACTTATAAAGGACAAGTGCTCGTGGTAGTGCTAATTTTAGTTAATACAAAGATTGCATAGTCCCGTGGCGTGTGTACATATGTACCTACATATGTACATACTTTAAACAACACGTAAAGCCATGGATGCTAAATCCTATTGTAAATTGCCATTTGTCAAACCTAGTCAGAGGTCTTGTGGTAAACTTAAAAATATTTGATATTAATTAGCGGATGGTCCAAACCGTGTCTTCATAATTAGCATTGGAGCAGCATAGTGACAACTTCAGGCGTTGTTAAAAAATAAGACGAGAACAAAGCCCACAAATGAGATATGACATGAGTTACCAATGATAAGGAGACAGTTCATAAAGAAATCAATACGATAGCACGATTTTTAACACGACTTAGAAATTATATAAAGTATAAACGACTACAATCGATTTTAAATAGGGTGACAAATAATAACAGCTCTACCAAATTATTTACACTTAATACGAAAATCAACTATATTTCATACTATAGTACGAAATCAATGTAACATTTAATCCTAAACGCCACACGTATCAAATTATGCAAGATCGACATACAGCAACAAAATAAAATGCTAAATAAATTATATCGCTGCAACAGTATAAAACATGTAGGGAAATGTCAATTTAATATCAATCGACATAAACGCAAGTGTCTACAAAGTGGGTGATTAAGCGGCGGCAACTACGAATGCATATTTAATAGGTGGTAATGAGAGTGGTCCGCAGTTGGGCAAAGCGGACGGTCGAGGTGCGTAACCAGCTCTGTCAAGGGCAGCGCCCGTCACCGGTTGGTCCGCCGAGGTCTTTACTTTCCCACCTTGCCACTATAATCCACTTCGCCGTTTCTCGTTATCGATTTCATGTTCGGTACGCCTACGTATTTTATAAATTGAATTTCAAAATACGCTATATCTTGCTGGCACTTGGTATAATTCTCGGTCTGGGTCAAAATTCTAGCAGAAAACAACAACAAGGCATTTTAAAAGCCAATCTTTGTGCAAAGAAAAATATTGAGTATTTAAAATACCTCAGTATTAAAACAATCGGTAAACAACAAAGGACTGGCCTCGTGGTGTAGTGGTTAGCGAACCTGACTGCTAAACGGGAGGTCGTGGGTTCGATCCCCACCCAGA
>DWNH01001068.1:0-12263 GCA_018249895.1 Tiana niger
CTCTCTTCCTACTCGGCGCTCTTTTGATCTTACGGTGTCATTAATAACGCATGGAACTTGTCGCAATTCAGTGTGTATTCTTAATAATCCTTATCATTCTCAACTTTGAGTTTTCTCTTCTTTAGATAGAATGTCACGTCATTTTACTTTTTATTTTGTACATTGTGGCATAATTTTATGTGGTATTATTGTCAGTGTTTTGTCTTTCTTATATAGTTTTCGATTTTGACATAAATTACAAAATATAAATTAAATTTGATTAAAGAGTTAAAAACGATGATATTTTCCTAGGTAAATAAAATTTTAAATATTTATTTGAAATACAAAATGTCACTTATTCAATTCATTACTCAGTAAATTTTTGACATATTCGATAGATATTGAAGAGCCTAGAGAACTAAAGAACTGGCTGTGTTGCAATGTAATTTTTTTCTATATTCGATGTAAAAGAAAACACAAGAAAAGAGTTTCGCGCGAAGGTGTTTACTAATCCTTTAATCCTTCGAGTATCACTATCGCGCTTTGCGAAACATTGGCTCTCATAATACTTTGATGGTCACCGAAATTGTATGTACATATTATGTAGTCTGTCCCTGGGCGACGTTGCCGAATGGAATCTCAAAGACGCTTGTTTGCGTCCGCTTTGCATCAGTTGTTTAGTGTAACAACACGGTGGCTACTAGTTTTGTTTGCATTTAATCCGTTTGTAATGGTCTTTATTCAATGTTTTCATAATAGGAACAAAGTGTTCGGCAGCCTATATGATGTAAATACAGTTTACTTTTCTCCTAAACGATTACAATGAAATAGTTTTTTTGATATTTTTTTGTTTGATCTTATTTCTGATAAGTGTGTCAGTACTTATTAGGAATAAATTTTCTTATTTTAATTTTGTGGGACGGTGGTGAGTAAACTCTGTACCCAACAGCTACCACTGCCTGTTTAGATGTATTTTAGCTGATTCGTGAATGTGTTCAAGGCTCGTATAATGCTTAATTTGTAATAGGACTTACTTTTGTAAGTCTTCAGTGTCCAGTTATAACAAGGTGTCGCAATTTGTGATTGAAACCGCGCTGAAAAGTTCACTTTAATGACGTATCTTGTAGTGAAACCCGAAATAATACTGCGTTTCACTGTTTACAAAGTTCAGTTTTTATATTTTCGATTATCTTTCAATGCACTAGATAAAAAGGATTACAATAGGTATAGATCATCGGCCTTCATTCATATATTGGTCAGAACCTATGTAATGTAAAAGTTAAATAAACTAAAAAGTATTTGATTGACACGATTAAAGTGAAAGTTAATATTGTATATTTTTTTATTATTTTTGAAATACGGATATCTTCGTGGAAGTATACTACTTTATTTCTTATGCTCGTTAAAGAAATAATGATACGAAACATTTCAATAAGACATAAATATTACACAAAAACCAAAATAAACCATGAAGCTTATCTACACGACTTTACATAACCGTAGCTACTTACATAAATTCTAAGAAATGGGTAAAATCCGAAGAATAATAGAGTCACTTGAGCCTCAGCCTGTTTTGCCAAAATCAGATTATAATTAAAAAGAACTCGTAGAAACGACTTTTCCATCGACGAAACTCTATCTTCACGAAACAAGATACGAGCCAACCTCAAATCACTGAGTTTAGTGAAATATTTTTTATAAAAATCTAAGGTAGATGGCAATACGATGAAGCAACTGATAAGTATGCCATAGTAAGTAAAGAAATTTTTATATAGGTATGTACATATATAAATGTGTATTTTAAACTGTTCATGTAGATAATAGTTATTGTTCTTACTATTATTCTAACTCAAAACTGGGCTGCCAATTGCTCACTTAAATATCGTACTAAATAATATTTCTCATAGCCTTATTTTTTTTCCTTTAATCTGACTTCAAAAACCAAACGTATCGATGATTTACTTCCACACGTTTGGTATGACCTGTGACTTAAATCCCAGTTAGATCTTCACTGTTCTGTTTGAAAAACCTCTTTAAATTTAAAAAGGTGCAAGTAATGATAGCTAAAGGGGCAAATCCTTTGTAAAAAAACTTCAAAAACATTTCGACATGAATTTAATAAAAGAAAAATGCAGTGCATAACGGGCTTGCAACTTGATCACGTTAACACCTTGTTGAATGTGGGTTACTGGTATATCGGCACCGCTATTGCAAAATGTTTGATTTTTTACTTCAATCGCCAAAAAATGAACGGGTGTTGCGCTGAAAGGTGACACCATCCGGTGGTAGCTGTTAACTCTATTGATAGATCAACAGCCTCTCAGTTCAAGTATAGATATGTATGTATTTTGAAACTACTAGCTATAATAAACTGTATAGCATGTATTACCAATTTACAGAAAGGGGCTCTTGGCTATAAGTACATAAGAGCTAACTAAAGACAGTAAGCTAAAGTCGTGCATCTCGGTAATAGAATAACAATGGTTTGTTAAAGAAAGAAACGGAAAGTGTCTGCAGTTGAGAAAATCGACGCTAACAAAACTGCGACCTTGAACTATAAAAATCAATAGAACCGAGAGCCACAAGTGCACTATTATGGCATCAGCTGATGCGTCGGTAAAGAGTTCAATGCACTTTATATTGTTCTCCTCTACGATCTATTCAAAAAAACTGCCTAGCACAAAAACCGTGACGGTCCATTGTGAAAAAGCTCAACCCTTTGCTTCGTGCCGTAGCAGGTACCCCTGTACACACAACCCTTTAAAAAGTGCTTACAAAAAACGCTCAGGGAGGCGAAAGGGTAAAAAAGGGTTGATATTACGCATGCGTTACTCGGGATCACTGCCCTCGTTTTTAATTTAAAAATTTTACTAAATTGATATCCTGATCGTTATACGTCTACACAATCGTAGCAGAAAGAGTCTAAATGCGATAAATACATTTTCACTTAATTATTGCACATAGTATTTTATCTAATTACGTTCTTCAGTGTATCAAGTCTCTGACATATTTTCTATAAATGCAATAATATTGAATGGCAAAGATTTTTTTTTCTAGTTATAATTTTCCACGCTGATAGATCAAACAAAAAATATATGACAAATATCACACATACCCATCTACTGTTTTATTTTCTCTTATGTCCATAATAATCATAATACGTTACAGATGACTGACGATATTGAAAGAAATTCTTAAGCTAGAAGTACTTGTACGTGTCTCAAGTAGACAAGTCAGCCGAAGTAGAAGTTCCGTTTGATAATAAAAATGTCGTATTCACAGAACAGATGAGTTGCACAGTTTTATTATTTAACTTTGTATCGATCATAGGAATGGTTTGATTTTGTTAAACATCACATGTTACGTATAAATGAAAGAGAATCAAAATAACCAGGCTCATATTATACTAGTTAGTTCATATTAGTTTAATTCTTAACAACGCTGGAACTATTATTATAGGTATATTAAATGTATTAGATATTAAATAAGATAACGGGACAAATATAAGCCAACTGTAACTTAAAGATACAAATTTTTTACCTACAAAAAACATACATATCTATGTAATAATATAAGGAAATAGATTTTACGTCTGTGACAAACGTACGTAATACGATAATAATACAAGCCGCCGTGGAATAACATGAACAAAGCTACCAAATAACAGAGTGAAACTATAATTAAGAAAGATAAATATCGTTTATTACTGTTAGAAAAGTCGATTAGAAAAAACTACCCCTTTCACCCCACAATTTGTAACCCGTACGGTGGGCGCCGGCCTGCGCCGTTCCACACGCATAAAAACCTAGGGAGCTTTATAACATGGAGTCAGCTATTAAGTGTAATTTTTAGATTTTAATAATTATGAAATCTTTTCAAATAATTGATCATAATTCATTAAGCGTGTTTGTATTAATAATAATAATAACAATAAATAAATAAAGAATAAATATCCTACTAATATTGTTATAAATGCGAAAGTTACTCAATCACGTTAGAAAGAGTGAACAGATTCAGATGAAATTTAATGCACATATATGTACCTCATAACCTAGATTAACACATACATACATATAATACTTTTCACTCAAGTAAATAGGCATGGCTAGCCCAAAAAGCAACGGAAGCTACTGTTAAATATGTAGATACCTACACATTTAAGGTTATTATTATTGCTATTGTACTTTATAAAAATCATATAAGTTGAATCTTTCAAATACTTTTATATTCTTAGATATCTATTAGATTTTAATGAAATTTGAAATTATGTACCTATCTACTGTTAAAGAATTAATGAATACGTCACATACCCGTACCTGTAAGTAGTCAACTATTACAACTGTATAACACCTAGCTGTATATAACTAAATTTTTTCCAAATACGTATGTAACTATATATGCTTACGAATAATTTAATAAACGCCAGAATCCGTAACACATTGTACCTAAATAAAACGACTTGTAATTTTCATTACGTAAATATTTAGTTATTATTAGCTGGTTCTCATTTCTGAAGTGGTTTCCATATAACAGCGCCCGCAAGGAAAAAATGTTACAGTTACATAACGCTTTTCCATAATAATAGAATCATTATAGAAAACAGAAGAGCGGGCAGCTGATTTATTGGACGATAATGGTGGCTGTCATAAACAGTTTTTTGGAATAGTTTTTTCACCTCGTGCATGTATGCAGACACCCGGCCTATGCAGCTTTTTAAATTAGTGGAGCGTTTTATGATTGTCTACCATGCATAGTTTTGGGAACTAATAATCTTTGTACACTTGAAAGGATAACTAAAATTTAATTAGAATAATTTAAAGAAAGCTATTAAGCACTAACTAATAATAGCTAATTGCCGCCTATAGACATGAGCATGGACCAGAGAAATCGCAAATACAAGTCGGTTTAAGTAGAGACCTCTCTCAATGATATTTGTTTTTATAAAAGCTATAAAGAGGCAGTAAATTCATGAGCATGAACTAACGTACCAACAAAAATTTGCAGAAGTTGCAATATAGAGATACATCAAATATAGAAAACTGTCATGTTTTCTATATTCATCCTCAGTCACATAACCGAGTCCTGTACTAGATTAACATGTTTATGTTCGTTTTATATTGAATAAGCAAACGAGCGTGCAGGCCACATGGTGTTAAGTGGTCACTGCCACCTATAGACATCTACTTGCAACTTCAAGCAGTACCTTAGTCCTACCTGAAATCGGAAATAGATGTGTTACTACTTCCGAGGACTAAGATGATCGCCTCGCATTTAGTGAACTCCAGCATCCACACCCTCTTTCCGAAACACAATAAATTGCGTAAGTAACGCATACTAAGATTCTAAACGGACTTGATTATGTTAACGTTTTTTTAAAAGTAGTCTTTTAGTAGGTAATTCTGAGTTATAAAATGATAGCCAGACGGATAATTAATTTTTGTAACTTTTATGATAACACAGAAAAAATAAATTAAGTTTGAAGATTTTTCTGTAAACAGTCTGTAGTTTTACAATTTAATTTAAGTAGTTTTACAATACAAATGCAATTAAGTTAAAACAATATGCTATTGCTGTAAAGAAAATAAAACAAATTAATAAAAGCTGTAACTAGTTACGTATAAAGTGTTACTATAACCCTATATGTACATACATATGTCAACTACATTTCATCCATTGCTAATCGAATAAATTGGTCGTGGATTGAATGTGTCTCCATCAAATAATGTCGGAAGCACGTGCTGCACTGCGCGTACGGAACGGAGCGTGACAGGAGCGGGTCTGCACATCATGCAATATTTCTCGCCGCGACTGCTTAAAACGACTTAAAAATTCAGCGATTCCCCGTTGAAAAAAAGAGTTAATATTGATCGTAGATTTCTCGCCGTGGGGTGCAGCGGCCGGCTGAGTCACCCCACGGGTTTTTACTCACCCTAAGTTATATTTTTTGTAAAGCCCCCCTCTCCCTCCCGACCCGCTTTAAAGGATGAGTAGTCTCTATGGAAACGACTCGATCTAATTTATAGGCAGGAGAAAGTACGGATTGCTTAATTAAGAATTTAAAATGTGTCGACAGAGAAATTAATTACAAATTTCGAGCTTGCAAATTTGAACCCATGATAAGGTATTCTCTTTCCTTTCCAACTTGAACTTACAAAGGTTGAGTCGAGAATTTAATTAAAATCGGAACAAAGAAGAAGTCCTTTATTTTTTTAATTTTATATATATAAAGTCTCAGAATTCAAAGACACTAATGATAAATTATAAACGATAGAAGAGAGCATTATAATTATATGTATAAGCGCGTGAATAAACTATTTTTATTACAAAGTAAAATAATATTGTAATTTGTACAAATGAGATACTAGTTTGCGATGTAGTACGTGGCTGCAAGGCGACCGGTGGTGTTGTGAATACGCAAGGGTTGTTTTACTGGCGGGATAAAGTGAGGGCACGCGCGAGTAAAAAAGGTGTGGGTCACGGCCAGGGTTCGGCCGTCAGTTGGCTGCTTTTTGTTGCGAGGAACGCGCGTACGGAGCAGGCGCCGGCGCAGGTGAGTTTTATCTCACTGGTGAGTTTACATTTGCCTATCTTATTATTTTTCTTACCTTTTCTACCCCGCCTTATCTACTGCTTGGCAGAAAATCACTTTAAAAAAAAACTCGATTAAAAATTCGTCTTACGTTTTTTTGCCCCAAGCTTACATGTTTATGAATAATATAATTTGCTTGATAAATAATTGAGCTACATATATCACAGACAGACAGATAGATAAATAGACAGAAAAAAATTTGTGTTTTAGTACCGTGCTAATAACTATAAGCACTTGAGGATACACAGTTACTTTGAAATCACAAACAGACACTTCGTTTTAATTTATATGTCTATTTAAATGTCTAGATAGCTCAGTTGGTATCATTATCCTCTTCGCCCAACCCACAGAGTAAAGTGGAGAGGTCCATAAGGGGCTATAAACACACGATTATCTACCAAACAATTGCCAAACAATAAACTATAGGTATATACAATATATAAACAAGAATAATTAATGAAGAAAATACCTAATGAATAATCAGTGAAGTCGGCTCAAAGAGATGTGCTGTTTCCTTCGTAAGTGAAATTGGCTCCAGTGGCTCTATTGCTTGCTAAAGTTATACTGGATCCAATCTTCATCGTAGTATATATTGATTTCGTTGTAATGTTCTCCGCAAAAACAGCACGTAAAGTTTTCATTATTTCCTCATATCTTGGTTAGTTATAGCAGATATTTATAGTACTAGTGGATTACGGGGTCAACTTTGCGGAGTTCCTCACCTACCAAAAATCGTGTTCATAAAGAAGAAAAATGTACCTACTCACTCTTAAAAGGTTTCTACAATGAGATGAATTACGTACATCCTTGAATTATCTTTTGAGTATTTCCAATGAATAATATTTACTAATCATACACATATTATGTACTAAAAAAGGATTGCATATATTTCTGAATAGCTTTTCTAATTAATTTAATTTTAATTATTAATCGTATTATTCAGATAATAGTTAAATCATGTTCCTGTTGTGTTAGTAGTGTGCACAAAAATTCATGTAAAAATAGTATTATGAAATTTGCTCTTCGATCGCTTTTAAATAAGAACCCAAGTGAGTAAGCCGGTATTTCAGTTATCATGAATAGTGTCACTCACTAATCATTTAATAACAAAGAACCCAAGTAGGCAAAGAGACCCTATCTTTGGCAATGTAATCGTATATATGTATGTAGGTAGGTACTTCAGTGGACAGCAGGTTTTTAAGTTGCTAACTGTTTGTTTAGTTCTATCCCTGCTTAGGTACATATACTTATATGTATTACAAAGTTGTATGGAATATGGCACTAAAATTTTCTTGTACCTAAAACTAAACTTAAATAAGTGTGCGATTTCTGAATTTAGATATCTGTAAATTTTCAAGTGCATAAGAAAGTTATGTCCTCCAATTTTTCCCCTACATTTCATATTAGTCACTATGATTTCCTCACAGAATATTGATTCATTAATACTGCTGATCACAATAATTAGATCTTGTGGGTACGGCGAAAAAAAAACAATGGCGACGATGATGCCTAATGAGCCATAAAGAAGAAAACGATACGTAGAGCAAAGCGTAGACAAAAAAGGGCGCGGCAGGGGCAAGGAGGACGCGCGGGTGAAAGCGCGAGGAAATGGCGGGAGAGCTAAATTAATTTGCGCGCTCCCGCCAAACAAAGGCACGCTAATGGAACGCGGCGAATGGAAAAAATGCCACCGTCCGCTCTCTGGCGACTTATTTTTTTTTGCGAATAAAACCTTTGACTTACCCAAATGAATAACATTACACCCGTCGAAGTTTGTCAATGGCTGCTTTGTGCAGATTTAATGAAGAAGAACGGAGTGCGATACTAGCTTCTTTTTATTATTTATTGTATTTACATATTTATATCATTTTTGTGCTGATTGTCAGTAATGTTTTGAACAACTTATTTTTATTAAATAACACCCAGAGAAAATCATATCGGGTCCGAGTAAACATAGATATCTAGTCGTTAATGATTTTTTTTCTCTACCTTTATAATTAGTGTCCTTAAGTTTAGTAATTAAAACTACTAACTTTTACTAGGTGCATTATCATTCAAACAAACCTAAGGTAAATGATTATCTTTAAGCTTTGGTTCTTAAGCCATTGGCCAAGTTACCGGGTTTCTACCGGGTTTAGAGTTTTAGAACTGCTGTGAAATTATGATTATATGTCCACGACTGGATGGATGGATTTTGGTGTTAGACGATGCCTACTCCAGTGGGGTAGTATGCATTATTGTTTACTGAATTTGTAATGTAAAGAAAGGAAATCTCGCGAATAAATGTGCAAAGTTAAGTAGTGTTGTTTGACCACTCATATAGTATTGTACCAAATTGTAGCTAACATTCAAAATTTAATTGCGACAATGTGACATTATAGTTATTATTGGCAATTTTGTAGTAATCACATATATTTAGTCTTCAGTTTTTATTTTATAGGTAGTTTCCTTTTTTTAAAACCACAGTAGTAAGATTTTCTACCGAAGATTTAAAGACTCTTTAGTCTGCACCAAGTTCAAACGTCAACCCGTGTTATCGTGAGATCCTGAGCTGCCGGAAACAATGAGAGATGCTTATCTGAGTGTTGGAACTCGAGACCCGCCATTTTATCGCGAAATGAAATTAATGCGTCACCTATTATGCTAGCACGATTTATGCGCACCCAATTAAAAGTTCGGAGCGTTGAAGACTCCAAATTAGTGGAATTCGCGCACATTTATCAAGACATCAACGTTGCCTCGCGCTACGCGAAACTTCCCAAATTTAAATTAGAGACGATTTTTACAGCTACCTCCCGAGGGGGGTAGGGGGGGTACTACCCTTTCCTTATAACGAGGAAGGCCTCATGCATTTTTATGTGCTTCTTTTTTCGTCGGCGTTTTAAACAAGGGGGTGAGCGTGGGGAGTGCCGGGGAGAACTTTTTTATTCGCGTCTTGATAAGTTAGGGTTGAAATTAGACGTTCGAGTTTCGCTTGCGGAATTCATAATGACCAAAATTAATAAGTTTTGCCTGTTCAGCAGCGCGGACTACGATCAAATTCGATATAAGTCTCTGCGATAGGCTGTTGGAGTAAAACGTGTTTCTCTTCGCTTTATGCTTTGTTACATTTCATGAGATAGATCAATAAATTTAAAACTGTTTTATGAAATATCTAACAACATTAAACCAGTAAAGACATGTCGAAACTATCAAAATACTTCTAAAGAACAAGGCTGTTTGTTACAATACCCTACTTTAATATTAATACCCACTTATTATACCTAACTCCACTTTGTTTCTTTACAGTTAAATAATTTAACAACTATTACGTTTTTTGTCGATTCATTGATTTTATAGTTTCCTCAAGTTTTAGAACTATATTGACTTAAGAGTCTATGGTTGTGGAACAAAATATTTTATACTTTTTAGTTCAGTTTGCTATAAAAGCGTGACTTTTTTGTTTTTAACTTAAAATAGATGAATTTTTATAAAGATTGAGTGGAATTGATTGGATTTTAATTTTGTCTGTAATGAATAGAAGGAACAAACGAGCTCGCGGGTCCCCTGGCGTGTCGTTTATTGATCTAATATAGTGTCAGTAAGAGTAGCATAAACTTGATTTAAGAGTTTTCAATCCTAGAATGCATAGATGCAACTCGTTCCCCTGTTGCGATTAATGTGTAAGCCCTTTCTGAAAAAGTGAAGCAAGATCGCCATATTAGTAGCTATGGTTTAATTGAAAAACATGACTGTAAAATAGTAATTATTTATTTGAAAAATTTTGGCTTAGCAAAAATACTCGATATTTTGATGCCACACACGTTAACTAAAAGAAACCTAAAGAACCGCGTACTCATTAGTGATATTCTAATAAACGATAGTGACACCGAACAAATTTTACGAGAGATGGATTGCATTAAATTAAAAATTAATATAATTAAGAGATATATAGGCAGTCTTACATAAAAAAAATAAATAAAAGATGCCGACTTTGCTAAGAAAAGTTAAAGACTTTGCACCCGCATATTTCCACTAGTTTCGGTCTCTTCAGAATTCCTAAGGCAGTGTTATGTTAACATCTATAATCAAATGTAAATACCACTTTGAAAAAAAAAGCTTTTGTACACAAAATGATCTGAACTCGTACCTACATACATATATATGTATAAAGTATTGTATAATAAGTTGGAGAAAAGTTAATTAAAAACAAGTACTTCGGTAAAGGTAAATGTGGCTACAGTAAGTATTGTAGTACGAAGTAAGTTTGATAGGTGGTATGCCACGGCTCGGGGAAGTACCACTACCACATCCAATTCACCGTAAAGCAATTTATTGTGTTTCGAAAGAATGGAGTGGTTGCCGGAGTTCACTATAAACGAAGCGACCATCATAGTCCTCAGAAGTGGCAACACATCTGTTTGCGGTCTTAGGTAGGACTAAAGTACTGCCTGAAGTTACATGTGGATGTTCATGGATTGACCACATAACACCAGGGGGCCTGCATGCTCGTTTGCTACTTTTATTCAATAACAAAAAACGAAGTCATGTTCTTGAGTAGTAGTTGTATCTAATTGAATGTGACGATCGACCCATCTGACAAGATTTAATCTGTAGTCTCTATCCCGTCGATTCCGCATTGAAAGAGGACGCGCTCTTTTAATGCGGAATCGAGTATGGTTACGATAGAGTATGGTTTCTCATTAGCTGGAAGAAATGTATCACAAAAGTTTTGTTAAATACACCATACAGCTTAGAGAAATAAAATCTGATAACCTACTTAAGTACGTACGTACTTAAATACGTACGTACATAAGTACCAGTTCCGGTAGGTAACATAACAGTAGGTACCATATTAGTAGGTACCAAGAAAACATACTTATTTTCATCATTGAAATTAATTATGTTTTTTTATGTGGTTATAGTTATTTAACTATATGATTCCAAAACATAAAAAACCTGTTTGAAAATGTATGTCTTACTGTTTGTTCGGGGTATTGAAATGGAAAGAACTAAGCCGATTTTAATGAGACTTTCACTGGAAGATACAGGAGAATTCGCGTATCTAAGGTAATGAGTAACGTCTAGTATAGACATAAAATAGCCCAACTATTATTTTTTTCAATCTAATCCATTGTTGAGCACGGGTCTCCTCTCAAATGAGAAGGTCCACCACGCTGGCCAAATGCGGGTTAGTGGACTTAACATTTCGAGAACGTTATGGAGAACTCTCAGGCATACATTTTTCCTCACGATGTTTTCCTTCACCGAAGAGCAAGTGATAATTTATAATACGCACGTAATAAAGAAAAAAAATAGAGGTGCATGCGATTATCGAACCCGGGGCCACCGGAACGATAGGCCGAAAATCAACCACTAGACTATCACTGCTCTATTCTATATAGCTAATTTCCATATCGTCAATTTTAATCAGCCTTTATGTTTAATGTATTAATAATATAAATTAGAACTGTTAAAAATATAATTTATCGTAAATTATTAAATATCGTCGTTTAATAATCGTCGACGCCTAGGAAAATCGTATGTTTTGTTTAAGTTATTTTGTATGGTTTTATTAAAAATACATTAAAATTTTAATATTATTTGTAGTAATTATTGAAAACTGGCGATGAAAGTGATCATGATAAGGACGTTACTTTGGATGTGAACTCTAGGCATTAGTACCTACGCTTACATATAAGACAAAACTTGACAG
>DWNH01001069.1:0-12262 GCA_018249895.1 Tiana niger
ATTGGCGCCAGTGGTTTCCTGCGTGTAGTATTGCGATATATGAGCAGTAACGGTGTTGCCCGATGCAATGAGTAACCAAAGATAAATCGAAAGTGAAAAGTACATTAAAATAGACGATGTTATAATTTAAATTTATAGGCATTGGATAGGTTTATGTTCTAGGTCAGGGATTCCCAAAGTGCACGATATCGACATAAATGAAAACCGGAAAATTTTTAAATTGGTAAGTATTTTGTATCAATAAGAAAAAAAAATAGAGATAGGATTTGTATTTTGGCTATTGGGGATTGAACTAAGTTCATTTTGGAAAAGAGGGCTCTTGCCAAAAATAGTTTGTGATTCCCCTGTTATAAGTGATCGTTAATTCTTGCACTTAGGAGGTACATCACACCCATTTCTGTCGTAAAGAGATTGTATTTCGCACAGAAAGGTTGGAACGCCAGCAAAGATAGGACACGATCACCTTTGTCCTCAGAAAAACACTATCTTGGTACTATCATAAGCATAAGCTTAATACGACAGTGAACCTACCTGTCTTACTTGCTGACTAGCGGACTAAACACAAAATTACGAACCTCTTAATTCATGTATTTATCTACAATG
The DNA here is from genome assembly GCA_018249895.1 of Tiana niger. Classification (NCBI taxonomy): domain Eukaryota; kingdom Metazoa; phylum Arthropoda; class Insecta; order Lepidoptera; family Hesperiidae; genus Tiana; species Tiana niger. The sequence goes on from DWNH01001069.1 coordinate 604, forward strand.
CTCAACATTTAATGTGTAGATAAGTTTATATAAAAAAGTGTAGGTCTACATACAGTATACACCCACAACGACCCCCTTTCCCCCTCTTCCCCGCGTTTCATTCACCACCCGTCTAGAGTAACCGCATGGACCGTCGCAGATTCACTATCGATTTTTCGGCGTCTGGCGTACGCCGGCCGCGTGGGGAGACAACCTTGGCCTTGCTCTCGAATAGATACTATTTTTTTTACAACTAATTGATTACAGATACTGGACCGAAACGTGAACACAAATTTAAATAACTATTGTTTTTTTTTTGTGTAGCAGAGCAATCGAAATCAGATCATAAGTAAAAAACGTTTGGCAAATAAAAGGACTTATATATGTGGAAACATAGATTTTTTACGTGAAACTCAGACGTTAATTGAGCATTGATAGTCTTGGCAATTTCAAAATTGGAATAAGACCGGAGAACGTAATAACTACCTCGCAGCACACCGAACGCAAGAAAAGTCTGTTTAGAAGTGGTACAGTAAACAATATAAGCCATAGTTTTTATGAAAATCACCACTACAAAGGTATCTTCTACATGGCAATGTTATATATAAAATGCACACACAACAATTTTTTTTATTCGAATAGATACAATATTTCATGTTTCAATAAACTTGTTTTATCTTTATCCATAATATGAAATACGCCGGATAATAAAAGTACAAGGATAATTACAAAATTAATTGGGCATGTCGAAAATTAAAGACACTTTCAACTAAACGTGATATCAATATTAATAATATAAAGGACATGTTAAGGTTTACAATCCATAAACATCTGTCCCTTTTTGCAACCTGTTATGCTGTTCTGTCATGGCTGTATAAAGTGACATTTCATACCCTTTTATTTATGTCATAAAAAACGCAATTTTATTGTTCTGATATTTTTGGTGTAGGTACTTACACTACTTACATTTTTAAGGTTTGGTTGCACAAGTACCTACTTGATTTAATGGTTTAGCGGGGCTGTAAAGCGTTATTATTATTAATTATACACACATAATATATAAAATAGATGTGCGTGCAGGAACCCACGGAATTGTTAAACCGAAATTCAACCTCTAGGCTATCTCTGCTTGCTGTAAATAATTTATACAAATTAACCTAAAAGCTTTATTCAAATCTTATGATAAGCCCACTCAGGGTTTAAATTTTTCGGAACGCAGTTTTAGAAGTGTTGTTATTTCCGTTCGTTATGTTGGTACTTCCATTTAGTAGAAAAACGCCAGACGCTCTCTAGTCAAGTGGTGACTTCAAAGTTGGCTCCCCTCGTTACCATTGAGTGAAACTTTAATTGCACTACACTTTATTATTTGCTTTTGCTAAAAGCTCTCCCATTAAAACTGTGATCTTTGCGCTCTTCAACACGTTAAATTGTTGTAATAAGAGCTTATCAAGCATTCATACTATCTTATTTGACGAATACTAAACACGCGACAAGCCCACTGTGATGTCTTGACGTTTTAGATCAACTGATGAAGACAACAATAGAAGTTATTGTGTAATTTCGCTTCATTTTCGTAGTCTCACACTAGGATTTTAGAATCCTGTGTTGTAGTTACCATGGACACACACAGAGACCATTATACTAACACAGACCGAGGACAGAAATCTAAATTCATCATTTAAACTTTTGCCCTGCGGGGAATCGAACCCAGGACACTTCGAATAGTGGACTGACATGGTAACCACTACACCACACGAGACATCAAATTATATAAAGCAAGTTTGATTTTAAAAATATACTATTTTTATTTCTAGGAACATTATTAGTACCCAAACAAATGAAGAATCTCCAAGAAGTTCTACTACAGTGTACTATTATTTAGCTCACAGACCATTTCAAATCCAATTACTTTTGCATGTCACGTGAAACGTCACCGGAAAAAGATACAGACAGACTAACAGCGTTGCAAACATGCAACTTGCATATTAGGCGCAAAGGATGAGAAGAAAGTGAGAGAAAGTCACAATTAGTATGCAAACTGGGTACTTGTTACAATATGTTCCTTCGAGACACACCTATGCCTCTGCAACATCAGTATATTCATACTTGTTCTATATTACCCTTCACATTGCGATAACGTTGTATTGTACAAAGAAATAGTTATATTCAATATTATTTAATGGTGTATCTACTTCATATGTTGTGCGAAATCTGTAGTTGGCAACATTATTCATCAATCAGACACTAGACAAGAGGTCTCCTGGTAATAGTTAATGATATTTTTACAATAAATTTCTTCACACTATGATTAAATTCAATAGTGCATCATAATGATTTTCCACTAGTGCTCTTATATCGAGGGGAATTACGTGACATTTGTTATTTGATAACTAAGTACGTATGTATATAGCTGAAGCACATAATAGACGAATAAACTAGTGTCGAATATGGATCTATAAATAATCAATCGGTATAATCCTAATTCACCTGACAGAAAATGTGCAAAAAATGGATTTTACAATTTACTGTCCAAATAATAACCTACTTTTTTGTAGTTGTTTAATAAAGGCTGCTGATCAATGACTACTTACATTCTTCATCTTTTTTTTTCTAAAACATTTCATCGAAATTATAAGGTACCTCTACATAAGCGCCAACTGTCGAATTTCAAATTGATCGAACATCCGGTTGATCGGGTGCGTTCAGAGGAAGCACACTTCATTAATTCATTTCCCATACATTTTCTTTACAATGGCAACACTAATCATTCCCGCTATTATAAAACATTGTGTGACTAATAACGTTTGTCAGCAATTGACACTAACTGTGCTTTTTTCATTCAATAAGAAATGTATTTAACACTTCTATAGTTTGTAGGACGCAACGTAAAATTATTTTAAGAGTTTTATCTGTGAACATTCTTAAGATATATGTAAGTACAAATGTTCTTAGTAAGTAGGAGAGTCTCGCTTGTTAGTATAACAGAACTGTAAATAATTTTCCAAGAAAACGATGAAAACATGCAGTTTATTATGTATTTATTCAGTATTGTGTGCGTTGTATGAGTCACGATTATTGTGACCTTCGTTCGTGGTAAGAGTCTAATGCCTGCCCAAACTCAGCTTCGAACAATAGGTGTTATACGTATGAGTTATATAAAGTTTTCATTATATTTCTTATGACTAATTCCCACGGCATAAAAGAAAAAGGATTTAAATTACATAAATCTATTTATAATTGATACTTAATAATTTTAATACAATTTTTGAAGGGGCTCTTGGTCTAGTCTAGCGAACCTGACTGCTAAGCGGGAGGTCTTGGGTTCGCTTCCCACCTGGGACAAATGTTTGGGTGATGAGCAAAAATATTTGTTGTGTGTCTGGCTATACACTTATCTATATTTAAAAATATTTAGGTATGTCTATCAGTAATATCAGTTGTCTGGTTATCATAGCACAGGTTCTGCCTAGTTTAGGATAAGATGGCCGTGTGTGAGTTATCCCAAGATATTTATTTTTGTTATTATTTATATGAAATAAATAATAATAATAATAAATATCTTGGAATGGCAGATACTAGAACTATAAATACACATTTTAAGATTAATACTTCGGTACGGAGAAAAATATTTTTAATCAAATTAATTATAACGTCTAGAGTGCCCTGTTAATAGTTTCTTTTGTCCCTGTCCAACTAAAAATTATTACAGCTGTACCCATTATATATCATAAATATAAAAATAAAAGTTTGTGCTGATTTTTCTTTGCATGTTACATACAAAGGGTCGAACGTATTTGAATTAAATTTGCCACGCAGATTGATCACCTAGATTGAGACATATCTCACTATCTGCTATCGTAGTAACGGAAGATTTCTGTACAATTTATTAAACCTCGTAATGTCGCAAATCTCTATATATAAAAATGTCGTGTAACGATGTTCGTTCATGTTACTCTCTGAAACAGCTCAACCGATTTTAATGCAATTTGAATTTCCATGGTTCTATCTTTTAAGTTGTATAACTTCTAGACACGATCAATGGCGCGTAATCGAAATCTAAAAAAATGTTTCTAAAATACATTTTTCAGGCTTCTAGACTTCTAATCTAATAAAATGTGTAATTGCAAATTTTCACTACCCTATCCTCATTCAGTATTTTTCAATCGTGACTTTTAGGATTTAAAAAAAGGGAAAAACAGTCTTTTGCAGGACCTACTAGTATAGCATAAATAGAAGCCCGATAACGGTATTCCCAGAGCGAAAAGAACAGTTAATCTATGAAGTTCCCATATAAAACTAGAGTCAAGTATTTCATAAGCGAATCAGGTAATACGGTAATCCAATTCAACGTTGTTTATCGTCGCAGTATCCAGTATCTAAACCTGCTTGCATTTCATTTAACGGATTCTATTAGACATCTGTCATCTGTACAGTAAATGCTACATCAATCCTACTAAAATTATAAATTTAATACTTATGTTTCTGAGTACGAATAGACAGACGTCTGTTATATGTAATTTAATGACCCATAAACTGCTAAACATTGTTCTATGAAACTTGGCAAGTCTCATCTTAATAAAAAGCTTTATTGATTAGAAATAAAGTAATCTTAACAAATTGCGCAGACGAAATTATTTACTAAATTTAGTTTCTAAATGTATATATCTGTGTATGTATATAAATATATCTGTACCTACGTATAGTATTTTTTCATAAATGTTTAATAAAGGTATAAAACAAATACAGTTTTAGCTTACAAACATAATGTACATTATATTCAAGTAGGTACGTACATATATTCAGATTACAAAAATTGAGAAGTTTCAGCAATTTTTGAACTATTTTAAACAAATGCAACCAAAAATTGCACCTACATACAAAAATTATAGCATGAAGGTTCTGAAACACTTTGTCTGCTGTTTATGGAAGTGGTAAAAGAATACCTTAAAAGTTTCCACGCAGTAAATGATTGATCAGGTATTTATAATGATCGGTGGGTGGACCCTACTCGTAGTTGCAAGAGTAGCGCAGGCATTGAACGCAATGCTCACTTGCCATAAGGGGTAATACTGCGCAAACCTGTCCCATCCTGATGTAGCCTCGGGAAAATCACGAACTTCTGACAACCTTTCAAAACTTTTCACATTCCTTTACGGAAAATAGGTCGTTAAAATTAACAAATAAAAAAACCTGAATCTTTAAGTACTTTTATATTAATTTACACATGCACATATTTAAGCATCTTAATTTAAATTTAAATATATCAAAGTACAAACCGAAAAAGTCCTCCCAAGTCATAGAATGATCTGAGTCAGCGTTCGCACCGTCCATCTTCGAACCACTTATACAAGTTTTGCTAACTTTACATTATACAGATAATGAATAAAAACGGAACAACAAACACAGATGTCTTATCAGACGTATCACCAAACACAACTAGCTACATTTTTAACATTTTGTTGACAAACAAAAGGACATCGCGTATCGCGCGCACATACCAACGAAACGCACAGCCCCACGATCGGCCGTCGACTCGTGAATGAAAGAAGTCTGTTTCGGCAGTCGGCGAGTTCGCTGCCGTCTCCTTCCTCCGGCCTCCGCACACCTCTCCTCTTACAAGACTCGCAACTCCGAATTCCGACCTAAACCTAAGCTATTGAGCCATTAAATGAAAAATGGAAATCTTATACTACTGCCTTTTTGTGACTTTAAATTGAAAAAAAAACTGAATGATCAAAACGCGTTCGAAATTAAAATAACAAGTAGGTACCTAATAGTCAATACTGAATATCAGAATAGATGATAATATATTATCAATAAGCAACAATAAAAAATCAAAATTAAATTTAACACAAAAAATTAAAAATACAATGCTGATCAACTGATTATCACAAGCAAGTATGGTCATGATCATCATCAGCAAATAACTACAACCATTACTAACTACAACCATTTCAAGAAAAATTAAAAACAAAATAACAGCCAAAACACTAACCAGATTCTCACCAAGTAAGTTATACAAAAGCATTTTCTTGAAAAATCGCAAGTTTTTAGAGCACATAAAACCAAGACATATATAATTATTTCAAACCATAACTTTGTTATAAAGGAAGAGTTACTTTACAATCTTACGTATCTTATTAATTTTTTATCTAACTTACATTTTATTACTTGTGGTAAGGTGATAAATTAACAAATTCAAAACCGATTTTGAACATAAAACTTGTCAAAGGTACAAAAACGATATGCTGCCAGCACTTAAAAGTTGTCATCAGTTAAAAAAAAATAAAGAAACAGTTAGGTAAGTTATCAAATATTTCCATGCAATAAATAACTTTTATTTTAGTTTTTTAAGTCAATTTTATCAACATTTATTTTGATTTTTATTATCTCTACTATGTACACAAATATTTACAGAAATGCAAGAATCCATAATATGATTATGATACGATTATTGCGGCAACACTAAGCAATTGATCGGTTGATTTCTAACAACATGGCGAACTGTAATCACGAATTGTTATGGATTCTATAAATTCCGTTGTATTAAGTGAAACAGTTGCAAAACTAGTAGATGTCTTAGTATTTACAACGTCTCAATCAATATCACAACAGCCACAATCACGTTAACGTTATTACATCACTATTTCTGCCACTTGGCCAAGATTAGAGGTAACGTATTTGTTGGGTAACATTCTATTCGATAATATAATTTAGTTGTGGCATAGCAGGTTGTATGTAAGTTAATTAAGTTATAAATAAACCTCGGCCAATATTGCAGTAGTCTGTTTTTGTTTATTTAAGGTCTAGCAGCGTCGGGGCAAAAGGCCGATGAGCACCTGAGATTTTCAAGTATTGAGAGGGTTTTAAAGTGTTGTATGATGCCGCGTCGAGGCAATGAAGTAGAAGTGCCTCCTATGGCCAAAAAGAAGAAGCTGTTGGAGGATCCTCCAAGCATGGACGTCAGCTTCTGCGACGACGAGGCTTTGCCGCCTGGTATAGTGTTTACGGATGTTCTTCAAAAGAAATGGAGAATTGGAAAGCCAATAGGTAATGTATATATTTTTTACTGTCTGATCATTTTCCGTAGTTAAATATTAAACGTTGTGTTCTTACTCATCTTTCAAAATAAATTGCTGTTGCTATAGATAGTATAGAATATAGTTTCAGTGCTAAATCTATGTATTTTATCAAAGTCTTTTCACAAAATAAAAAATTATTCAAGTGCCATATTTTGGAAGCCTCCACTGATATATATCAATAGTGGTTAATATTTAATATCTACGATACGTGTACAGAAGCCCGTATTTAGATTTGCCTGTGTAGATTCTTGTTCCTTTCTATTGCATATTCTTTCAAAGTACCCACTTCATTTTAATTTCTGTTACTGAAATGAACTGTTTAATTTTTGTCAATGTAGTTTTTGTTTTGAGTTAATGATAATAGTACTGCTTTTAAATCTGTACCTCAGAGGCATACAATAGTAACTCCATTTTTCTCATCTTGTTTTTTACACCATTAAAATTGTAAAAACCAGCATTATACAATGGTATAATCCATTACCTTCTATGACTAATATTTTAGAAAATACTCACTTGTATATGACATTATGTCCTATTATAAGGTTAAGAAGAGGTAAGAATAAGAAAAATGTTTTATTGACATCCAGTATTAAGTATTATCTTTCTTATAAGATTTATCTCTAAAACCTATTGTTTAAGGACAAATTTGGTTGTCACTGTTAATTAAAAAAAAAATATATACACAAATAAAATAATGAAATTTATTGCCATAAATATTGTTAACATTGTTTAGTTGTGCTTCATATGGAATATGAATTGTTTCCAAGACTAATAAGTAATTTTATGGTAACATAATCTGATAATTAAATAGAATGTTAATATTGTAGATTTGATTCAGCATAGTGTAACACTATAATATAAATAAATATATATAAATATTGCTTCATACTCATAGCCCCACACTAGGATTTTAGGATCCTGTGTTGTAGGTACCATGGACGCATACAAGGACAATTACACTAACACCCAGACCAAGAACAGAAATCTAAATTCATCATTTAAACTTCTGCTCTGCCGGGAATTGAACCCAGGACACTTCGAACCAGCATTTTAACCATTAAGACCCATGTGGTGTCCATAATATAATTTTTAAGATTTTTTCACATTCCACATTGTCAACTGTCAACAGGAAGGGGAAGCTTCGGCCGCATATACCTTGCATCTGATGATGTTGATAAAGAAGTCTCAAAATTAAATGCTAGATATGTGGTCAAAATAGAGCCACATTCAAATGGCCCTCTATTTGTTGAAGTACATTGTCTTATACGAACAGCACAGGTTTCTAAAGGTACGTCCATTAATTGGAATATAAAAAGCAATAAAACAGAAACAATAAGTAGTTTTATAGTGTTTCATATCTTTATGTTTACTTTCAGTTAAAGCCTGGCGTTTGCAGAAAAAACATAAACGATTAGGCATGCCTGTTTATATTGCAAGTGGATCATTCACAGATGAAAAAACAAATGTCAAATACAGATTTCTAGTCTTACCACGCTATGATATTGATTTACAAAAAGTTATTGCAAAAACGAAGGTTCTTGACTTGAGGAATGTGCTCATGATAGCTTTACAGATACTAGATGTATTGGAATATCTACACAGTCAAGGTTATACACATTCTGATATTAAGAGCTCCAATCTAATGCTTGGCTTTGATGGAAATAAATTCAATAAAACACCTGCAACTAAATCAGTACCATCATTCCAAAAGGATACAAAACATGTTGTTATTTTATCTAGAAAGCAGAGAAAGGCTAAAACAGGCAAATCCAGGTCTACAAACTATTATGATGATGAAGATTTTATTGTCAGAGATTACAAGGGAAATGAAGATGAATCTGCAGACAAAAGACTGGCTACTGTTAAGAAAAAACTAAGTAAGATCCTTTCGGACAAGGACAATAGAAAACTACATAGACATCACGCATTTAATTTACGACAAATATCTAACTACGTGAATTATGAAGATATGAACAGTTCAGTTTGTTCTGATAAGTCCTACCAGAAACTTCTTGATGATTTTGGAAATAAAAATTTAACACCCAGCCAAGAAGATTCAAGTAAATTTGACACAGATTTAAATGAAATTTATAAAGAAGCAGTGTATTCACAATCAAGTGGACAAATATACTTATTGGACTATGGTCTTGCATCTAAATTCTTGGATTCAAAAGGGGATCACAAGGATTTTGGTATGGATGCTAGAAAAGCTCATGATGGAACTTTAGAATACAGCTCCAGAGATTCTCATATTGGGGCTCATTCACGAAGATCAGATTTAGAAACACTTGGATATAACTTGCTGGATTGGCTAACAGGGACATTACCTTGGAAGACGCCTGAAGTATTGGCCGAACCAGATTTAGTCCATGCTCTAAAAAAAAACTTCATGGGTGATATTAAACTTTTATTAAAAACTTGTTTTAAGACTGAATTCTATCCACAATTTATGGAAAAATATCTACAATACATCACAAGTCTCGATTTTAATGAAAGACCAGACTATGAATACTGCAGGAATTTATTTAAGAGTGAATTGTTAAATAATGGCTGGTCTATGGATAAAGAACTATCAGTAAACTTAATGGAAACTCCTTTATCTCCAATGAGCCGTAACAAATTATGTTTCTCGAAACGCTTCGGACGAAAGAATACTTCACCAGATTTTTTGGCTCGAAATGGGATAAAGAAAACCTATGAACGAGAAAATGTATGTTCTTTCGAAAACGATCTAAAATTAGAACTACTCAAGCAAACTTTAAATTCATCTAGTGACGGCGTTCGGAAGCCTTGTGCATCGAGGAATTTCTTTATTTCTGACGCAGATTTAGTTGCTCGTCTGAAGAAGTCATTAATGCCACATGATATGTTTGGTAAAAAGTTATCGCCAAAAAATTTGCGGTCGAATAAGAAAAATGTTAAGCGCAAAGGTGTCAAGAGACATCGAAATAGCATTGGCAAGTTTGGAAATTTTATGGGCTCTGCAAGGCAGTTTACATGGGCTGAGATTTTGGCTGGAAATCCAGAGGATATAATACGTAAAGAGCGTAATACGAATGCAGCTAATACTGATGCTGAAGATGGTGATGATGATGAAAATACTTGCAAATATAGAATACGAAAATTGTCCAATGTGTCATCAGAGAACAACGCAGAATCAAACTTGCACTCTCCTCTGATGCAGAGAGATTACTTACAAGGCCTTAACCCTACATATGCTATGAAGGAAGTCATAGCAAACTTCAAGAAAAAAGTAGCAGGAAAAAGCACTAAAGACCCAGAAGAATCAGTACCTGGACTTGAAGGGTACACACCTGCAATGATAAGGTTATATAAACTAAAAGAAAAGCGAGAGAACAAAGAAAAAAGTGACTTGGCCAAACAGCAGCTTATTGATAAAAAAGAAAAAATTGAATCAGTGGCCAAAGTTGCACCTCTACAAACTAGATGTACACGATCAATGGCCAACAGAAATGTTAAAACCAAACCTGAGAGAACTTCTACAAGAAATAAAAAAGTGCCTTGTGACACGGTAGTCACAGTGGATGTTGAAAAGGAAAAAAATTCTAGGAATAAAAATAATGATAAAAAAACTCCAGCTGCCGCCAAGAAAACTACAAGAAATAGTGCAGACTGTAAAGATAAAGCTGTTGAAGTCAAAACCGAAGTTACTAAGAATGTCGATAAAACTTCAACGCTAATAAAAAAGGTCACTAGGAGTAGCTCGAAAACTGAAATCAAAACTACTGAAACTCCCACACACAAGAACACAAGTAACACTAAATCTCCAAAAAGTAAGTATGAATTTTATTACTTTGATTATTCACAAAATATGTTTTTCAAAAGGGAAGGAGGAGCTAAAGTACGTACAGGCCACCTGGTTTAAGTTTCTGGAATCCACAAACATCCATATTCAACCTCGGATAGTATCATAACCCAACCATATTTGACACTTAGTCTGCTTATATTGTGTTCCCCAGCAAGCATAGTCTTCTTCTAAAATACAGAAAATTCTTTCAGTGTACAAATAAGTGTGGTGGTTGTACTTCCCCAGAGAACAGATCCTACCGTCAATGAACATTTTATTGCGGCAATTGTTTTTATGATCCACTGCCAAGCAAGGTTTTCCCACCCTGTCTGGAGCAATTAGCTCTGAAAATGTATCGTGTCACTAATAGTTTAGGGCTTTAAGATTTAATGCTATAATCTATGATTTAATTCAAAGAATGATAGGACAATGCATAGTTCAATGAAAAAAACATGAAGAGTAATGTACCTGTTGAAATTGCATCTGTTCTATTATACATTATAATGTACCAGCAGACTTCTTGTTTTCGCCTCCTCATACACAGTAACAGCCATTTAAGTACAGCCTTAGAAACTACTTAAATATTTTTTAAATTAATTTATTTGATGCTTTTGTTATTCTTTAAAAAAATTGAGAATAGTGTTGTATGTAGGGTGCAATATCTACACAGCAGAAGGATCATTTATTGCAAATTTCTATAAAAACATTTTATTCTAATTTCCAGGCACTCCCAGACGATGCAGACCAACAGAAGTTCCTCTAAACCGCGGCAGATCGAGAAGTTGCAAGA
>DWNH01001070.1:0-12262 GCA_018249895.1 Tiana niger
GCTACACAAAAAAATTCAAATTGTCCATGTAGGTGACAGGCCGAAGTCTCCAAGGAAACCCGCCAGTCTCCTTTGTATCTCTGACATGTGAGCTCTTAACCAGGTTAAAGCCATATTGTAATAACTATATATATATATATAATTCAATGGCGTAGCGTGGGCTTTCGGCGCCAGGGCCAATCGGTAATTCGCTGCCCACTCTATCTTAATTGTAAGTCAAGAAAATTAATAAAACATGTATACAATTGTTAATATTCTAACATATATCATGTTAAATTGTCTGAATAATTATGTATACTTTGTTCTGTTCTTGTTTATTGTGCAGTATCTACAAAAATAAACGTTTCTTTCATTCTTTCTTTCAATAATAATTTATAAATTTAATAACTTTAATAGCTCAAGCTGCTTAATGTATTGCCTCAACATAGACGTAGTCTAAGATCATTTAGATTAAGTTTAGTTTAGAGAAGCTTCTCTCGTAACTGGCATTACTATTGACAGATGGCCACGGCCCCTGCACCCTCTACGCTACGCCACTGGTATCATTAAATTGCTTTAGAACTATGCCAGGAATTTCTTAGTTGGCTTTTTTCTCTCATACAGACCCAAATATCAATGAGTTTAATATTTAATATTATATGACTTTCATTAAGTGTATAAAGCTTAAGGCAAATATATATATATTTTATTTAAATTGAAATTAATTACTACTAGAAATCCATGTGTGTTTAAATTATTTTACATTACAAGCAAAATATCAAGAAAAAGTCAATTATATTTATTGACATTGATTAACTAACACATATTACTCAGGCCAAATCCAACAAAAGCTTGGCATTCAAGATTTTATAAAATGAGATAGCAAAATTTGCACTAGACATGAAGAAGCAAGTGTTATTTAGTCGTATTTGCTTTGACAACAATTATGAATTCTGTAGACTTCCTTATGACGCTATGTTTAATGTTGCCTTTGAAAATTTGTCAAAAATAAATTATTATTATTAAATAATTGAAAATTAATTATCTACATATTATGTATTCAATATAGTATTAAAAACCGTGGAAAGTATGGAAAGTAATTAATTTACATGAGCACAGTACCCTCTAATACTTCTTCAACAAAACATGCAAACAGCGCAAAAAGTACAAGTTCCATCCGGAGTCCACTCACTGCTTTTTTTATACCCTCTAACAACCAATAGAAATACTTGTTACTGGTTGAACCTGATTGGTCCCTTGGTCCTAACTGTGACAGTGAACTTGACTGCTAAATGGGAGGTTGTAGGTTTGATTCCCACACAGAACAAATGTTTGTGTGATGAGCACAAATAATTGCTCTGTCTGTGTGTATTGTATATATTAAGTATCTATATAAATACATGTATCTATCAACTTTCTGGGCACCACAGCACAGGCTCTGCCTAGTTGGGGATCAGAAGGCAGTGTGTGACTTGTATTAAGATATTTATTTATATATCTATTGTGCTACAAAGAGGTGTGTATATAGTTCAGTTAAACACATAGATTGGACATTGAAAAACAAACATATCTCAGCAAGCTGGCCTCTCAAATTGGTGTTGTACTAAGATAATGGCCTTAAATTAGGCCTCCTTAAAGTACATAATACAAACATACAGATGATCTTACAAATATCATTTAACTGCTTCAATTACAACAGACCTGTAGACCTGTAGACCAGAAAATTCTCCTTTTTTTTAGTGTTTACAGAAAACCATGGTTTGTTTCTTAATCAGCGAGTACACAGCCCGCCTTGCACTACATTACAACAAAATAATTAGCCACATCTTCAAGTGATTCAAGAATCAACTAACCTCTGTTTGCTCAGTCGTTATTGTATCTTAGTGTTTCATGAAGTCATATAAGTTAATTTATTGATGAAAAAATATTATTTCCCCTACTAGATAATGATATGCATTCATATATCTTAACTATTTATTATATTTCATTTTCTGTTTTGGTGCCTAATCTCAATAAAAATGGATGCATCATAGAAAGATCCATAAAATATTATTATTACCATCTCAATCATAACCATGAATTCTTTTTAGAAGTCTATAATCCTTCAGTTTTACAACCTCAGTCATTGCTATATTTATAAAAACGAAAAGAAAATTTTTAAACAGAATTACTGACCTCAGTAATCCAACCTGAAACAAATCCTGTTAGTAGCAAATAATAAAATATAACCCACCTATTTGCCATCCTCTTGTCCGACCACTTCCTTGTATCTGGCAATCATGAGCTTCTTTACAGTGTCTCTATATGTCAGTCCGGGTGTTGGTGTGTAAATGCCTCGCTTCTGTCCTAGGCCCACCAAACTTGGCCTCTGTTCTGCCTCAATAGGAGCAATCCTCCCTTGCTCCTCCTTGCCAAGCCCTCGGCCCTCCGACCACCCCATCTTTTGCAGCATTTTCCCACCAATTGTATCAACCACTGATGGTGGAGGGCGTGAGTGCATCTGAGATGATGTTTCCGGAGGCTCATATCGCTTTCTAAGTGGAACATCATCTTCCCCAAATTTTAGCCTTCTCTCTGCTGCTCTATCTCTGTAGCCATTAATTTGGGGTAACAACTCGTTTTTCTTCCTGAATTCCACTAAATTCTGTTTGTGCAAGTCTGACATAGTCTTATGTTTAGTGAGCACCTCAACTGATGGGAACCTTCGCTTACATAAAAGGCACGTTAGCTTTGTCCAGTCAATGATACCCTCATCATGTTCAAAGACTGACGGTTCAGTCTTTTTGATCAAGAACTCTTCTGTTGACACTGGTGGTGGTGTAATCTCTCTAATGTGAGACAATGTTGGTCCTGCCCCTAATACAGAGAAGCCAATATCAGCAGAGCCCTTACTTGCACCAGTATCTAATATTTGCTCCATAACAATGTTACTCTTAGCATTTTCTTTCTTTTGGTTCAATGTCCGAGCCCATCGCTCCATATCTTTTGCTATCTTTTTGGCTACTTTAACTTTGTCTTCCTTGTCTTTCTTTTTCTTTTCCTCTGGCTCCTTAATGTCTGTATTTGTGTTTTGTTCATTAGTTTGTGCAGTTTGACCGCCATTTTGATTCTGAGTTGCAGCAATGTAAGTGGAACTAGTAGCATCCCAATACATATATTGATTTATCTGACTGTTGTAGAAATACTGAGTAGTACCATCATAGTATAAGCCAGTTGCTGGGTCATAGTAATATCCTGATGACTCATCATATAAAAAAGTTCTTACATCAGGGGCACTATACACAGTTTTGCCGTCTCCAGTAGGTAAGGCTACTGTGGGGGTTGGTTGGGTGGTTGTTGGGGTAAATACTGGTGCTGTAGATGGTGTCCAACTTGTCTGTCGAGCTTGGGCGGCTGAAATAGCTGACTGAGCTACGGCTGCTGCAGCATTTACTCTATCTGCCTCTGATAACGCTTGAGTGGAAACACTATAACTGGCCATTTGAGCATAGTATGCATTATAGTCTTGATTTGGAGGTATGGGTTTAGGCAACTTTTGTGGCTCATTATAGTAAGAGACTAAAACTTCTCGTCCATCTATCCTCAGTGGTGGGTTCAATGCTAACAGCTCAGTGTGTGCAGTAGTGGAATCAGCAATAGAATTAAAGTTAATATATGCTAGACATTTGGATGCACCTGTTAATGTCTCGCGACCTATTGTTATGCCAGCTATAGCATCTAACACAGATTTTGAACATCTTTCTTTAATAGCATCAAGAATGTTTTCTTCTGTAGTGAGTGCATCTAACCTCCTGAACAGTAAGCGCTTTGTTATACCCACTTTCCCATCAGTCATGTTAGCCCTGTCAAGTTCTGTACCATACACTGTACCCTCAGATCGCTTACCATTACAGTTGCGTCTATAACAGAGCTGTCGCCGCTTGAAATTGTACGAACCACATTTACAAAACCAATCACCTGGAGTGACATTAGGCTGTTCCTCAGTCTTGTCCCGAGAATCATATTTAGATTCATGACTGACATTAGTATCTCGTTCTCTGCTCGTTGACCGACTGCTAACAGTTGATTTGGGGGCTCTATCGTGGTCCCCGCTAATGCTAGGTGGCGAGGGTGCAGATGGAATGTCCTTATCGTCGACATGTCGCGGCGACGAGCGGCGTCGCTCACGTATTCGTTCGCGGTCGCGCGACTTGTCGTACCGGTCGCGACGACGGTCGTTATCGCGGTCGTGTCGGTCGCGGTCGCGGCGATCCCTGTCACGGTCTTCGCGGTCGTACCGCTCATGGCGGTCACGGCGGTCGCGGTGGCGTTCCCGGCCCGGGGATCGACTCCGCTCAGCGCTGGTGCTCCGTCGCATCTCCCACACGGGCGAACGGCCGCGCCCGTGACCGTCGTTCCACCGCGACCTCTCGTTCCGCTCCCGCCAAGACATCACACACGCCTGTGAACATTATCCGTATAATGCAACAACCTTACTCACAAACCCTGCGACGCCATTTGCCTTGCCTCCTGGAATGAGCCCTAAGCGACGATCAATGACCCTTTTTCTTCATTGTTTACCTGCAAGCCACCTCGGCTATATATATTTTTGATCTTCAAGACGCACTATTTATAATATCAAAGCTAAGACTTTATTTATTTAATGTTTGAAATTAAATTCTTTATTTCGAATACGCACTACAACTTGACACTAGCTTGAATTTAAAAAACGCCATGTTTTTTTTTCTCTTATAATCATAGAGTGTGTAAGTACATTATAATAGAAAATTGTTCCTGTACCTCGAAGTCTGCTAAACCCTGTACCTTACGATACAATTTGAATGTAGGCCAGTCTTTATTTCTTCTATATCATATTTTTACCAACTGTTACCTAAATGAGACAGTACAAATAAATTGGCAGTTAAATTGGAACGTGTGGAGCAAGCTTTACATTTTGATTGCTTGTCGTACATACTGTCTATACAACTGTCGTGTGTTTATATACCAATTCTCATATAATTTTAATTTAATTAATGAATTTCAGTTTATTTGGTTTATATATTTTTTTAATTTAATAGACCACATTTGACATCTGCCAGACTTAGCTTCAGAGATTTTACTTTTGAATAAATATGTAATGAAACTCTACATACAAAATAAATAAATTTTATTATAATAATCCGAAAAACGTGTGATTATTAGGATGTAATTTACATAAAATATTCTTAAAGAAATCTAATTTACCAAGGGATTTTAGCAACTTTCATCTGATTTGATTAAATTTTGGTTGTCTTAGTTCCATTGCCTAATGTCTTGTCGTTTGATAACCACAAAAACTAAATAAACTTTAATGGAATATCACTTTAATAAATATCACACCAACTAACAAATGTCTCCGAAAGTAGACTCCGACTACTATTATATACCTCTTATTCTTAATTTGTTCACTTACATTAATATGGTTTAAGAGCACCAAAACAGAATTTTAGAGTTGTTTACTTAAGACAGGTTTTGTTACATTAAACACACAATAGGTTTACTACAAAACTAACCGCTTTATTTTCGTATTATATCGTACTTACTTACAAGTCAATGCAGATTAAAATATATAGAAATTCCGATACATTTTAAGCGTTTAAGGTTTATTCCTTGGTGCAAGCATTTTAAACTTATTTATTTTGCTTTTTTCCACTCTACAAGCTCTGGGTGTACTACACAATAATATATTTGTGTACTTCATCATTTATTAGTAGGTATACTATAGGTAAAACATTATTTATGTTTACAGAAATTGTTTAAGACATCAGTCTCATTGAAATTTGAAGTTAGTTAGATAAAAGTTTTTGACATGGATTGTAATAATATGATGAAGATTGAATAAACGCTCATTTCTACCTTCAATAGCTATGTTCTTTCTACCCCTATACGAGTAGTCAATGCCTAGGAGGTATTATTGTAACATTAATTCCTTTTATTCATAATAAAATCACTATATCCTTATAATACAAGAACAAACAAATGCAATTTCCAGGACTGATATCATAATGTGAAAACAATGACGTTTTGTATTCAATGAAATGGATACCGATTTGAATAAACAATAAAAAAAATCACAAAAAAATATATCAGCATTCGATTTTAAAATCGACTTCTCGGATATACCGGTAACATTCACGTTATATCGCCCTTGTTCATCGAACAGTGATAAATATTAGTAAATATTGTCTATGACTTATTTTTCTAAGAATAAAGCGTGCTAGCGTGCATTGCGATTACGATAGCGCGGTTTTTAACCGTATAGGTAAACTTGGGGCAAGAATAGCACAAGTATTATGATTTTCGTCATGGTTAACGTTATTTAAACTTTTAACGGAATATTTTTACTCTGTATTTTGTGGTCGAAAGACCGCAACGCACAAAAAAACAGACGCACGGAATACGGATTCTAACACAAATACTTAACCTGTAAGTACACTATTTTCAATATTTTGCACTATTTTTTTCTATCAAAATATTTATTACACATTACACAATGCCTGACTTAAATTGTAAAGGTGTGAACACATTACACCTATGCTACGCTTATAGCGTTAATATTTTTTACTACGATGAAATATTATAAACATAACTATAAGCCTACCAGTAGTATCATACAAAAAAATTCATACTTATTTTTGATGTTGGTTAAAAATGGAATTCATATAGGATATAGAAGTAGGTAGAATCCTCCATAAACATAATTTTTAACATAATTAAAAAGTATTTCATTATATAATAGCCAAAACCATAACATTAAGTCAAGAAATTAAACATTATTAGACATTATATTCTAACGATTACGAGGGTAGTGCTTGTAAGATTATATTTATATATAATCTATATTTTTGTTAATTTCTAGAACATTATCTGTAATTTTTATTAGTCATACTCTCAGGCATAATCCGCATAATTACATACGAATACTACATTTGTAATATTACACGGTGTAACATCTACAAATATCTAATATAAATTCATATGCCACTGCCGTTTCATAAGTAGCACTTAGGTAAAACTTCTATTATATACAAACACTGCGAGCTTTGCTGGCGAATCTTGACACTACACTTAATTATGCTCTATTTATTATAGTTCATTAATGTCCATTGCAACTGTGGGTCCAATGAGGATGAGATTTAATAGAAATCCTTGTCAAATTTGCACTGAATGTTACCGTTTGAATTAGCCGTTCTAACAATAATATGTAATTTTAAAATGCCTTTTGTACTTTATTCCAATGAAGAATTCCAACAATGTGTTAGTGAGAATTATTGTTTCTGCTTGATCTATATACTAAAATATAAAGAATGCTATTATAGTACTAAAAGATAATAATTGATAGTTATTTGTGTCGAAGAAGTAATAACTGCATTAAAAAGCAGTTACATTTGTCTCAAACATAATTAAAATTAATATACGCAAAAGTGCTGCTACTGATGCAGAAAACGATAATGTCATTAATTAGATAAATAATTTTACGTTAAAAGCAATCTCAAGACACTTTCGTTGAATTCGGGCTCTAAAGACAACGGCAACATTCAATTACAAAAGCGTATTTAGGATTCTTCTTCTAAATCTAACCCCCATTGGCTACACCCCTAGTCTTGCTGCCCCGTTAGCAAGTGTTCCCGCAGCGTGGTGATTTCTCGTTCGATGTTTTCTCGTGCAGATGCCTCAAAACATTGAAACTCCTTCGTGTTGTATAGTTTTGGGATTTTAGAGAACTGGTTAAGAATCTGAAATGTTATTATTACTTTATTATTTATACCCAAACCGAAATTACATAAGCATAAAATATAAGAAAAAATTGATAATATGGCAAAAAATCTTTTAATTCTATCAAGCTAAATAATTTATCGATATGTGTTAACGTTATTTCAAAGCATAATATAATTGATAAAATAGCAAAAATCATTGAGAGTCACAAATTAATTTCATTTTAATTCAAATTATAATTTTGTTTTTAAATAAAATCAAACCTTGATTCTCAAATCCAAATAGTTTGAATTTGACAGTTGGGAATACTCAGCCCTAACGAGCTTAGCATGCGCATCATACTCCTCTCTGGACGCAGCGAGCACAGCGAGCTCGCAGTCTCCAAATAGCTGAAGATCACGCATGGGAGCGGGGTTGGCTCCCGGCACTGGAGGAGCTATAGCGATCGTTGAGGACTCCGATCCACAGGTGGTGCACCACGATTCATCGTCCGTAAGAAGAGCGATGACATATGCTGTCAGATCTTGCTACAGAACAGTATGTGAGAATAAAATCTTAAAAGCTGTCTAAAAAAAAGTAACTTTTGTTGAAAAAATTAACGTTGTCCTACTGCTAACGAAAAGTCACTCAGAGAATCTTCGAAAGTGAAATTACGTGAGATTGATGAAAGCAATTTTTTAAAGAGTAGTCAATCATATTGCTGATTGCGAATCTACTTACTGATTGAGGGTGTGAAGGCAGTAATTCCGATAAAAGCTTAACAACTAGTTCAGAAGGCGTATGTCTGAGCACGATTGACAGTTTGAAGCCAGCCGGATGCATGACATCTTCTATACCCTTGATGTTGAGCTCCTGCCAGATACCACACTGAAACCATATTTATAATTAATTAAATATCTGGACAGCCTTAGAGAGAATGATATGATAAGAAATAAAGGGATATTAAAGAATAAAATTTAATGCGTCTGTATAGCATGAAGAACATTTTGACATTTCATATATTTATATATTTTTTATTAGATTAAATGCCTACATGATATACGATACATTATAATATAGGCTGTGAGCATGATTTCATAGCATATTTTACAAAACAATAAATTTGATTCAATTAATAATTCCAGAATATATAAGATTAACTTGGAGATAAAAAGAACTTTGTACATATTTTAGCCTATGGCCAGCTGTTAATACAAAGTAAAACTACAGTCGTACTTGATAAGCCACGCAGTTCCGGAGCGAGTGCCACACTGAGTCTGGAGGGGAGGCTTCCACGATCTGCTTCCATGCATCCTCGGCGTTGGGAGCAACAAGCATATTGCACGCGTTGCGCCACATGCGCTCAGCAGCGCACCCCTCGCGGACCTCCCCGTCGTCACCGCCTGCCCCTGCAGGTTAATGCAGGAACTGAATTGTGTTGATAATATTTACAATGTGATCAGGGGATACTTTAAATATGAGGCAACCGTCGTCCTAGACCTCAGAAGAAGCAACGCAACTATCAACCTCAACCTGCAATACTGATTGAGGTTGCATATGGATTTCTATGAGTTGTGGCCTGCATGCTACTTCTTTCCTATAAAAAACAATATTTATAAAGACATCCAATTAGAGTTATCAGTAGATAAATCTTGTTTCAATATCAGACTCCGATATAGAGAGGCAGTGAGCTTTCTTTGTATTTCATTCTATGATGTGGTTTTCGAAGACTACTTGTAATTAAACCTTGAAAATAAACATGATCTTAAAATAGACGTCCACGTAGTTTCAGACTATCAAAACAACAAGCTTGTGAAAACCGCCAGAATACATGAATGTATAACACGTTACATAGCCTTGAAATTAGACTACCTGAAGTATCAAATTATGTACATAATTTTCGAATTTCAATAATCTTTTGCTCTGTTTCTTACCTATAGAATGTTTTAAAATACCAACAAAGGTACGCCACTATTGTTATAATAATACTGGGGCTTGGTTTTAGATTGCAATCATTGATTTACATACGAATGCGAAAGTTTTTTAGATTATTAGGGTGTATTTATGTGGTTTCCTTGCGTAAGAACTATTTAATTACAATAGTAAATATTGATAATACTTACAATATAAGTATTACGTATTATAATGTTGATTAATATTGATTTGACAATTTTCAAACATAAAATTCTACTCTGAAAAATTAATCAGATTTTCAGATAACCGCTTTTAACGTTAAATCCCAAATATTATGAATAATAACATAAATATCGCTTTACACTTATAGCCCCACAGTAGGATTTTAGGATCCTGTGTCGTGGGTACCATGGACACAAAGGACAATTACACTAACACCCAAACCAAGAAGAAAAATATAGATTCAGCATTTAAACTTCTGCCCCATGGCAAAATCATAATGGTGGACCGGCCATTCCATGCGGACATCACCATTTTTATGTGGTGAGTAGGTAACTTTGAATCAAACTTTTTCATGAAAAGAAACAGAAGTCAGCCCGACTTCTGTTTCGTAATAAGCAAATACATCGCACAATTTACACATAAACTAAAATAATGGAATTTAAAAAATCGCCCTTTTTGAGCAGGTTAAAAGGTGAAATAAGTAACAGTATTTTTGTTCAACAATAATATATGTTTAATAACTTTCATATTTAAAAACATTTTACCCATTGGCCTTCTAATTTTACAACAAATAATTGGTTCACTTTTAGTGGTGTAGCGCTTAATGTGACGACAGCCTAATTTTTTACCAATGACATGTCTAAACGTATGCCATAGAGCACATACATTTTATATTGGTATAGTTAATTATAAATAACAAATAATAAAACGATTTGAAAATTTTTAATTTAATGTCGCAATATTATTGGTCATACAAATTATACTCTATTAAAAAAGCGATAACTGTTTTTTTCCCTCTTTATATCAAAAAGTTATTTAAATAATCACCAATTTCTATTTTATCTCAATTGATATAAGTTCTAAATTAATAAAATTGGTAGATATTCACACTCAATGAATGTAACACGAAGTCCGAATGTCCTAATTACATGTTGTAATTACACAAATATGAAATTTATCTCGTCACAATAAGGTTGGTTTCAGATTACCTATTATGTATTATTATAAATACTTATTGATAGAGGCGGGTATATGAATGTTTCACAAGACACCACTTTCTGCATTCATGACTTCAAATGCAGATTTATATTTAAAAATGTTTCTAATAATTATGTTACCTAATTAAAATACTAAGTACTTTTAATTTAAAGCTTTTTATAATTACTTAAATAAAAACAAAAAGTACTTATTTTAATAGAAAAAAGAAAAATAAACGTGTTTTATAAATTGGCGCCCTAATTCTACAAGTTTTGTTCTTTTCTTTCTTTTTGGAATGGCGTCTCGGCTATTTGGCTTTTTGGTGAAAGACAAAAAGGAAATTTCAATTTCATGCAGTTATTTATAATAAAAAATATAAAAAATATATACTGTGGTATCTAAAAATTTCAAGTAGTGAAATAAAATAGAGTAGATAATTACCTCCCATATTCAAAGTTCTCCACCAATTGATATCCATCTTAAAGCCTTTTCTTTTCTTTTACGTGTAAGGAACCTGAAATAACAAAAATAATTATTTTTTACTTTTTTTTACATTACTTAATTAGATATCTATTTTGTTTTGACACTTAGAGACTGTCCCATAAAAAAACTGAAATATCCATGCTTCTAGAGTGTTCCCGTTGTCTATGAATGATTTAATTTTTACGTGAATAGGCATTACGCGATTAAGTTTTCACGTAGGTACGTAAATCAAGTTGTTTTGTACGATTAGATACTCACTAGCACGCAGCCAGGATCCCAGGGCGGCGAATTTGAATTGCGACAGGTAATATCCCAAATGAAATGTTACTTCAAGTGTTTTATTTCTGAACGTGACAGCAACGTGCGAAGTAGCGAACGCAAAAGTGTCATGGCCGTGCGCGGCCGCGTCGGAGGGGGAGTGGAGAGATGGCGCAGTATAAATATCGACATCGATGAATGATTATCGATTATCGATGTTCTAAAATAAATTTAACTTTGATATGATAAGGTCATCATACGTATTCATTGTCATAGTTACGAATAGTTGTACATAGCGTTATAGTAAGGGCTTATTATTTTCAATGTAATAGCTACCGCATGGAGAGCTATCGGACGCTGCAGTTACTTTAAAAAAGTGTGTTTGTTTTACGAATACCTTACAAAAGTAAATTAATGAATTATATAACTTGATTTTTATATTATTTTGAAAATAATAATACAGTATTTTAAATAGGTAAAACGTACATAGAATTTTCTGTATACTAATATACTAATTGGAAATTTTTTATTTATTATTTTATTTTCTTTTTTGTGTATTTTCTTGAGCATTCAGGCCACCTGTTATTAAGTGGTCACTGCAAACCATTGACGTCCATATGCAACGTCACGCGTTGCTACTTCTGAGGACTAAGATGGTCGCCTCGTATTTAGCGAACTCCGGCAACATCCTTCTTCCGAATACATAGCTTTCTCT
>DWNH01001071.1:0-12252 GCA_018249895.1 Tiana niger
CTAAATATTTATATACCATCTTTGTACCTACCCATATTTGTGCAAATAAATGATTTTGTCTTTGTCTTTGTCTTTGTAAAAATATGGCAATGTACTATGGTAATATGGCAATGGCAAAAGCTGTGACTCTTTTGTTATCTGTTTTCTATTTTGGCTCTTTTTCGTTACAATACTACGAGTACTATTCGATACGAGTCCTATTGCGTGATCTACATGGTTGAAGCTAGTAGGAGAATGTCTTCTCATATGTATACGAGTACATCAATATCCAGCGCAATACGTATAGAAACATATTGAAAAATAAATGTATTTCATTTTAACAAAACATTTAACAATACGCACTTTAACTCTACTAATTTTCATTTTCCCTTTCTTAGTGGGTATCATTCTGGATCAAACCGGATGCTGCGCCAGCCAGGGTGACCCTCGGTGTAACCTCTCTCCTGACGTTGTCCACCCAGCACGCCAAGTCTCAAGCACAGCTTCCACCGGTCTCCTATCTGAAGGCTGTTGACGCCTTCATGTCGGTCTGTACCGTGTACGTGTCCTAATTTTTTTTCCATCTCAATCTGAACCTTTTCTTCCTTGATATTATTGAATACAGAGGCCAGTCAAATAATCTTACTTAAATATTATAAATGTGAAGGTTTGTATGTTTAGATGTTTGTTACTCAATCTGTCTGTCTATGGATCAAAGAAATTTGGCGTTCAGGCGGTGCATAACTCGATTTAACACAGAATACTTTCCATACCAATAATGCTATGGCTAAACCGAACAACGCGCGTGCGAAGTCGCAGGCAAAAGCTAGTGAATAATAGATCAGAGGTAGCTTTATAACTTTATGGCTATATAATAAAAATACTTACCTAAAATATAATGACATTGTTATGATAAGATATGACAATATTATATGATGGTCTATTATTTTTATTGATAGCTTTGTCATGATTTGTTATTTCTATTTGTTTATTGGCGTGAGCGGTGTTATCTAGTTCATTGTCTTATCTTTCTGTCTATATCAATATTATATATACATAAAATGGAATGGTCTTCTAAGGTGGTAAATTATGACTGGTCTCTTTGTCTAGTGGTTATCGAACCTGACTGCTAAGAGGTCGTGGGTTCGATCCCCACCCAGAACAAATGTTTGTGAGCACATGATGAGCACGAATATTTGTTCAGTGTCTGTGTGTTTTGTTATCTATATAAGTATGTATTTTAAAAATATTTATGTATGTCTGGTTACCATAGCACAGGCTCTGTATAATTTAGGATCAGATGGCCTTGTGTGAGTAGTGAAAGATTATTTATTTACATATATTGCAACTTACAACGAAAACACAACAGAAAAGTAAATTATTATTACATTTTCCTTTAAGATTCGTATTCATGGCTCTGATGGAGTACTGCTTGGTGAACATCATCCTGGACGACGGTGTTGGCAAGCCCAAGGTAAAGGTAAAAATTAATTAAAGATAAGTGTACTTACTTACCGTTCTTCTTACTTAGCAGCAGAGTCATAGAAGACGACAGTCAATAGGATTAGAGTCACGGGCTCGCGACCAAAGGAATCCTGTAATTATCTTCGGATGAATCTCCATTAACCCGCACTAAAGCAGCGTGGTGGAAAAGGGATCAGGTCTCCCCGATGACGGTGAGAAGGACTGATTTGGGTTTTAAAGAACGTAATTAAAAGGCAAGCCCAAATTTGCGTAATGAATGTTAGAAAGCAAAGCTAAAGTTCTTACTTAGCTGTTTGTAGCTTTGGTAAATATTAAAATGTTTTATGCCTAGGCTGACAAAATTTTAGGTTGAGATTAAATTCGGACGCTGTTTTAGATGCTAACAAAGTTTATACAAAACAATAAGCGTCTTGTAGAAGTTTTTAAAGGTGTAACAAAGTTATTTGTTTCAAAGCAGTCTTTTGAATTTAGTTTAGGCTACGTAAGTTCTTAGATAGTCTTCAGAGAATAGGTAGAATAGTGTATTAATTGTTGCTTTCCGAAGGTATAATAGCAGACAGTACAGGCATGTCAGTAAACCGCTGCTAGTTCAAGTATATCTGATAAAAGTTTTGTTTTTATACCTAGTTGCTGCTGAATAAATCATGAACATTTCACCATAATAATGTCATAAGAAAATTTTCTCCCCGTTTCATTACTTTCCTTGTCCTAAATAAACATTAACCTATACTAAAATCATTATAGTACTAACCATCTCTGGAAATGCTTCGGCTAAACCAACTTTGGTTTTAAGAAATCCTCACCATCCTAAACTAGAATTATGTCGCAGGATATTAACTGCAAACATTAAAATTTCAAATCCTCTTTAAACTTTATAAACTACATCTTCAGCATTATCTCTTTAAGTTAAATGCTCTTGTAGTTTATACGACATAAACTCTTTGTCCTCAGAATTGTCACGTAAGCTTTCGAGAAGTTCATTATTTTCACCCAACCATTTAATACAGTCATGTCGTTCCACCACCGCCAGAATCTATATTTTCAGTACCCTTCGCAATTCCACAGGAACCGGCCGAGGCCGCAAAGGCCCGGATGCGTGCTATCAACGTGGATCGATTCTCTCGAGTCTTCTTTCCACTTCTCTTCTCTGTTTTGAACGCGACCTACTGGATCCAGTTCGCGCAATACATCTGACTGCCCGATAACTTGTTCCTTAATGATATAGTTATCAGTTTCTTCTGCTACTAGCTATACTGTTCTTCCAGCCATGTTAGTGAAGGCTTTGCAATAATAGGCTATTGTACATCAAACGCTCGTAGACATAATTATTAATATTACTTATGAAATAATTTCTTAAATAATTAAGGTAAGGGATGACTATTCAGACTATAGTTAAAAAATAGTTAACATATTATGTCAACATTATATTAAGTTTCTAAGAATACATTGGTTTTATCGTTATTATTCGATTATTTTGCGTAACCATACGTTATTATAATATTCAAAATTAAAGCTATTTTTTTTAATATAGTGTTCATCACTTCTGTCATGAACCATTCAGTTTATTATAAGTAATAATCTCTATCTAACATAAATTGTTATAAACACTATATTAAACACCATAATTCGTAATTATGTAAGATTATCGTAATTATTAGATTTAGGACCAACTGTAAAAAGTGCAAGCCAAAGGAATTTTAATTGAATCGTCATTTGCAATAATGACATAGAATGATATTTCAATGACGAAAGAAAATGTAGAAATTCGAGTAAAAATACAAATGTTTTTATTAGAAATAAGTTCTTATGCATATTTCAGGAATTGTGGTATCTAACAAAATACTGTCGTTAGATTTATAACTAGAAATTGCTAAAAGGTTATAAGTGTACCTACTTAGACGATTAACTTCTGTACCTGATTCTATACTAGTGATATTTCATTCAAACACAATATATTATTATGTCATTGTGATTTACATAATTAATATATGTACATATTTGCGGTTTAATTTAAAAAGAAAACGTGTCTCGTCAGGAACAAAGTTCCTTACGCTTTTTCTTCAACTTCAACAACAAGGCTATAGCTTGTCAGATAAAACTGTACAGTAGCAAAACACAGCAATAACCAAATCCGACGAGATTAGATAAGTAGCAAGTCACATGCTTCAATGAAACAGTACAAAATTGAGACTACAGAAGAATACGAAATCGTACAAATCGCTCTTCAAATCGCTCTTTTGTCGTGTCGACAAAAAGAGGAGAGGGTTTCTATCTGGTTGGGATCCAGCATAAGTCTTCTGACACACCCGTTGTAGAAGGGGTAGACATAATGGATATCGCCAATTACTACATCGAAACAAAATAGTTCTGTTTCAGTCAGAATGATGCTATTGCTCGTAAATATTAGAAGCGACCGACGTCATGAGTAACCACGAAATTATTTGCTATGTCGACCACTTCAGGCCCTGATACAATTTTTTTACTATGGTTTTATTGATATTATTATTTTAACATTACATTTTCTTAATTATTTCATGATTTCATTGCTCATATTACGTTGCATTTAATTAAAGAGTCCTTGAAGGCTGGCAACGCAAGGGCAACCCCTCCGGTGTTGCAAATGTTCATAGGCGACGGTAACCATCAGGTGGCCCGTATGCCTGTTTGCCAAAACATTTACATAAAAAAAAAATTAATGTAGTTAATGTCAATTTTTTTCAATTTAATATCTATGTACCTATTTATACTTTTATGATTTTACTGGTTAAATCTCTTCTAATCAAAATATTAAATAATCAGATACTATTTAAGTTTGGACATACATAGATGTTGTTTATAATAAAACAGGTGTAAAGTAACATAGTGAAATTATCTTTATTTAATTCAAGAAACGCTAACGATCTGAAAGAATATTCTAGACTTGCCTAGACGTATCTATTTTATCAACTTTGAGTCTAATTTCATAGAACAGTGCCACTATTTAATTGTAATCAACCGTACAAATCCTAGTTTTAACGCAGTTGATTTATGTTAAGAAAGAAATATAACAATTTGTTTCAAGAATGACTTTTATTTCCAGTTGTATGCAAACTATAATAGGTACTGCAATGTATTTGATGTTCCGTAGTCACTGCAAGCCATGGTCAACTCCATGCACTCTCAAAGACAACCCTTGTGGTTTAATGTTGGAAGAGTCCTGGATTCTCTGCGAGGCAGTAATTTGAATAATAAATTACGATTTTTATTCCCGTTAGCAACCACGCAATAGAAAAACCTGTGAGATAAAGCATTTAAAAAAAACAGCCTTATTATATTTTAAATGAAACTTGTTGAACAAATAGTTCATAAAGTGGATTAAGACATAGAATACACTGTTCTGGTAAAACCACCGCCACACCCATATCTACCGTAAAGCAATTTATTGTGTTTCGGAAAGAGGGTGTGGATGCCGAAGTTCACTAAATGCGAGGCGACCATTTTAGTCCTCATAAGTGGCAACGCATCTATTTGCGATTTCAGGTAGGACTAAGGTATGTATATGGACTAAGTTGTATTGTATACATGTGTATATACGGGCGGCAGCCTACTACCTATAGAGTAGGGTAGGGTAATACAAAGTCTGAAGATAAAATATTGTAGATATATATTCCCTGTCTCTATCGATTTAACCATAGTATTGTTTTTTAAAGAAAGAAAGAAAGTTTATTTATCACATAGACACACATCATGAAAATTGAAAAAGAAAAAAACAAAGTTAAAGTAACTGTGGGAAATGAATAAATACTCCGAATAGAGATATAGGAAAACGTTTTTATTGTACGGTAATGGCGGTAAGAAGAATTTGACAGCAGTGCGTTAAAAGACAATTATACAAACCAAAAAGAAAGCTAAATCATTCGTTTAGAAATTTACAATAATGTGTTTATGTTTACTATTTCAACAGTAACTAATACATAGGTAGGTATATGCATGTGCATGTTGTCTGCGATAAATAGGCATTCACTCAGCTTGATGCAGCAGCTTATAACAAGCTACAGCGCTGATTTTCAGTGAAGCCTTGAGAATGATATTTTTGATGAAACACAATTCTGAGACTAATATAAATCAGTGTAACTCAACATTCAATTATCTTATCAATTATCAAAACAGTTTGTCGATCGAACTGGCCCGTCATTGGGTTCAAATTACAAACCGCTCATCAAATATTACAAGTTTAACATTTCCAGTATAATTAATTGGATTTATGAACTTTCATCTGTAAGTGTTTGCTATAAGTTCGTGATAGAACGATGTTTGAACAGTGAAGATATTAAATTTATTAGAAAACTGGCATAGAGGGACCTGAACGCAAAATTTAGATAATTAAAAACAAACTTTCCTATGAGGGGGTGCGGGATATTAATAAATCACTCGAAGATCCGTACCGTCATTTATTTATTTATACACTTTATTGACCTCAAAAAAATATTGTGGTACAAAAGGCGGACCTAATGCTTAATAACATTTTCTCCAAGCCAACCATGGGATGTGCAGAGATACACGAAGGCGTGATAGCCTAGTGAGCAGTAGTCTAGTGGCAATAGCCTAGTGGTTGAATTTCGGCCCACCATTCCGGTAGGTCCGGATTCGATCCCCGCACGCATCTCTAATTTTTCGATGATATGTGCGTATTATACAATAATTATTACTTGCTCGTCGGTGAAGGAAAACATCGTGATGAAACCTGCATGATTAAGGTTTAAAAAAAAGGCATGTGAAGTCCACCAACCCGCACTTGGCCAGCGTGGTGGACTGTGACCTAAATCCTTCTCATTCGAGAGGAGACCCGTGCCCAGCAGTGGGACTATGATGGGTTGCTGATTGAATGTTAATGCATAAATTTGTATAAAACTTAATTTGACAATAACAGAAAATTGTCTTTTACTGTGCTAGCTCGTAGTAAATTGTTATACGGTAGCGCTTCGTAGGAAACAAATTCTAATTAAATATTTAAGATTGACAATTAATTTTATATCTTACTAGCGACCTGCATCGGCTTTACACCCACCGGTGCAATTTACTAATGCAATGCAATTTACTAACGACAAGTGACACGAATATAGTAATACACCTGTATTACTGATGACTATAACAGTCTTACTCTGGGAAAGTAGCGATACTAAAAAGTGTAAGAAAAATGTTTGGAGTCAGTGCCGTTGTACAGTAATTTGCTTGTTGCATGAAAACTCAAACAAAATTATTGGTTCCTTGTCAGTTTGAAGTCTGTTATATATTTTATTATTTTTTTACAATACGTTTTTTATTAATTAAAACAAACGAGAATGCAGGCCACCTGGTGTTAAGTCACTGTGTCACTGTGCTAAGTCACACAAGTGTCACTTGCAACTTGTTGCTTAGTCCTGAGATCACAAATAGATGCGTTGCTACTTCTGAGGACTAAGATGCTCGTAGTTACTGAAGTCCGGCAACCTCAGGATTCGAAATACAATAACTTGCTTTACGGTAGAATTGGGTATGGCGGTGGTACCTCCTCGGGCGGCGCCCTACCGCCTATTGAAACGTTAATTACGTTTTTATAAATTTACAATTACCTTGGATGACTTTTCACAGTGACAGCGGTATCTGACCGTTTCGCTGTGATAAATATTTTTAGTTGCGTATTATTTTTACGCTAGTGTATTTTCCAAAGTAATCATTTAAACACAGTGACAACGTAAAATACGTAAAGGGCTCTACGTAACTAACTAACTTTTGTATGGATAATTAATACTGAATTGGAAAAAATAGCTTCATAAATAATTTAATATTTTTAGTTAACGTTATTAACATAAAAATATAAGCTGAGAGTTAACTTTAACGCTCATAAAATAAACGTCGATTTCCTGCCGACGTGATTGCGAAACAATTGAAGTTTTACAACGTAAAAATTTAATGAGCATGCAGTTTTCGTATAAATCTTCCATGGATTTTTTTTATATATTTGTGACATTGAAAACCATATCAAAAACTTTCATAGTTCCGAAAACAGGCACATGAAAAGGTCTAGTCTACTTTGTATGTGTTAATAATAGATCTCGATCCAAGATTTTGCTATTAAGATTGATAATTCAATCCATTTTATGGTAAAAGCGTGGCAATAACCGATAAGTAGATCGATAACAGGTAACAGAACAATCTGCAGATTGCGTATAACCTCAGATTTATATCAATCTCAAACAGTACATAGAATATTAAGTTCGAGTGTTAGTCCAGCCCAAATATCAAACCATAAATGTACATACGTTGCATTAAACTTGGTACACTTCTGATACAATTTACATCTATGGTCCAAACACGGTTGTACGAAAAGTTTAGATTTCGTCGTACTTTTCTGCGGGGTGAATGAATTTCAAGTAATCAATCACAAATCGGAATTTATTTTTATTACCATAAAGGGTTTTTGACTTTCGTATTTCTGTAAAAAATGGCTTGCTTTTTAATAAAAGTAACTGAGAGTTGTATTCGATCCATCAAAAAGGCTTTATCGCGTATTTAATCGAAGACATATTACAATAGATATAAAATATACATATATTTTGCCCTATAGCAATAAATTTTTAATATAAAGATAACTTTAAAAATATTTTCTAGCGTTATTTTATTTTTGTTTGTGTTGTAGACCTTTTTAAGATGGATAATTTTGTTTTCATATAACTGTTTAACCTTATGGGTTTACGCGGCGTGCGCGGGTGAAGCTCATAACCGGGATGTTTTTTTTTATATCTTCAACAATCGTTGTCAAATTTACAATGCCAATTCACAAAAACTTAATGAATTAAATAAATAAATATAAATATGTATATTGTTTGTGTTGTGTTAAATAAAATAATTTAATAAGTATGTCTCATTATCCTTAGTAGGATCATCAGCAGTAACGATTTATCAATATGCTGGAGATGAAGCTTAAGCTCGTTTTATAGTTTTTTATAATATTATATTTGATTTATTTTAATCCAAAATAAATATCCTGTAGATGAATACAAAATTCAGTTTTGAAGATTTTCCATACGTCGCCATAAAAGTTATTCTACACCTAACATCTGACGCATGAAACACGTACAACGAACTTTGCGCGAAGCCTTCTGTTTGCTCTTTGTTCGCTATAATGCCTGTTATTGAAGTGTTATCTCCTCTTACATTACCCTGAATATCTAAAAAATATTGAAGATAACATTAACTAAAGCTGCCCGTGAAATATCACGTGAATTGAACGTAGTGGTGCTTTTTCTAGTTTTTATGTTTATTAAACCAGATTTACTAGAAATACCCAAAATGCACTCTTGAATCAAAATCCGTAATAACATTCTACAAGCGGCTTGTGAGTCGCTAATCTCAGGAAATTGCCAGAGCAAAGAGCAAGTCCTCGAGGCTTGCAGGACAATAATCAAACTGTTAAATCTAAGTATTTCTCTATTTGTCTTTGTTCTACTGTAGTTGTACTATACTTTTACAGTATAGGAAGTCATTATTGTAGTGGAAGTCATTAGTGAGTCGCAAAATTTAAGTTTAATTCCGTAGTTTCTATATTAGTTCCATTCAAAATATCAATGCATGTTAAATAATACTTTTAATTAATCTTCTGCAGTTATATTTGCCTTTACATTTATGTTTTCATGCGCTCCCCAGTCAAAACAAATTTTGCGTAAGCGGTTCGTTTTGGGGTTAATGGAGGAATCAAACATGTATGCTATGATTTCCGTCTATAACACATAAAACCTTTTACGCGCAATAACATAAAATAAAATTTTGTAAATCATAATTATTATTGCATTTACAAAAATTTATTTTGGTCCATAACCGGTGGAAACGTAAAGGTTTATCTTTGTCAACCAATACTCAAAAATAAGTAAAATTCTATGGCTATTTAGGACGGTACACAGTAAACTATAAATTATTGTGATAGCTTACGCACGTATAACTTGGCCTTAGTGAGGGCAATAGTTATCCTTTAAACATGCAAATCGCGCTGGAAGAAAGTAACAGCTAATGATAAAATTCAAAATATTTTAGATGGTGGTGAGAAACCTTAGTGCGTGATTTCGACTAGCTTTTGACCGGATAAATAATTAAATAAAAAAACTTAAGGTAGCATGGTAAGGTACAAGTAACGTGTAATTTTCAGCGTTATAAAGCAAAAGCCACACTATATACGGCAACATGTACGGTAAGCATCAAACCTCGTACGTATATGTACATAATATGTACGTATATGTAGTTCGAACGAAGTATAGCAACAAATAACAAAACCCAATAAAGTGCGAGGTGGAATGGCGCACAAAGTTTTTACACTACCACAGAATATAAATAATACATTAGAATTTGCTTCGGCATCAATCTTGTTGATTACCTAAAAATGTTTATATTCGTATTTTGCGGAACCTTTCCAAACCAACTCGAACTTGGCCGGTTTTGTAGAGTTACTTTGTTTTCTCTCTGTCGTAAGGACGGTGATATATAAAGGCGTCAAACCTTGTGCAACATTAAAGTATAATAACAGATAATAAAAACCAGTCAAGTGCGAGTTCAAATCGCGCACCAAATCTTCGCAACACCACACAAAAATAAATTATGCATTATGAATTTTACAAATGACTTGTTAGTCTGGCATAAATCTTATATTTACTTAAGAATTATTTGTGTTTGTGTTTTTTGAAATGTAACGGAACTTTGTATTCGGCCGACTCGCATTGTATCGGTTTTTTAATTAATGCCATTAAATGTCATATACAGCTATATATGTATATAACAGAGAGCACAATTTGGAACGCCTACTTTACTTGATACTTTGTGTACTGGTATTAATCACCATTGAATGTAAATGGAAATTGTGCACAAATATTTAACTTCTAACTGTTGATTGCCTAATTGGCAACAGTGAGCCACGCACTTCAGTCTCCTAGCTTGAAGTGTTCATTTATCTTTTTCGGTTGACTGACGTTGAGCGATTCATTATACAACTGTATTTGCGTGCTGTAATGAATCTTTACTAGGTACCAATAATAATTTATATTCTCGGCAAGGAAAATGGCCTTGTACAATACTTATTTGTTCAGACAAGTAATCTCTTACAACCGACGCTCAAACAGTCTTTATGAAACAATTACTTTGTGTTGGAAGCTGTCACGATTTTAATCAAATACTGACAGAATGCGATGTAAAGACGTGATAATACTGAAATGACATTCATGACTAAGCGGGAAATAACAGGAAGGTAGAGAGCCCGCCTTAATTCATGTTTAATTTGTTTGAACAATTCATTGTGTTTACTGGCAAGGTAACCTAAGGGAAACTTTACAGTAGAATAGTTAGTACGAATTATTGTACTAGTGTAAAGCTAGTTTATGTAACTTTTGTTTCATTTCAATTTATTTCATACGATAATTTTGATGGGCAAGTCGGCAGAAGGTGACCGCGGCAGGTGGTCACGATCAGCTATGGATATGAACATTTGGGTTGCTAATTTTAAAGAAGACTTCTTAGATCACGATTTTTGAAGAATCTCGTGTCATGTGAAATTTATTATTTAGACGTACGTTGTAGGAAATAGCTTTTAAAGTGGACTATGGAAGACCGTCACAAATCGAGATGATGCGGATGGAACCTCGGTTTTTTACGGGTGCTATAATAAAGAAGGGAGGGCATCGTAACCTTGGAGATAGTAAATTTAGTAGAACACGTAGAATGCTATTTTAAGATATCTATTTTAATACTCATAATGTCTATTTTAATACTATACAACTAAGTTTGAAAATTAATTTGTAGTGCAAAGCTCTGCCTACGCTTCCTGCGCCTAAGCTGAAAAGCTTTTTGCACAATTAATTGCAATTTTGCCAAACAATTATAATTTGATACAATTTTATCGGATTTATAGAACACAAATTGAACTAATTCTATACAATGAACCTTTGCAATTCCATATATCACTGTTTTGATTGGCATAATTAAGCATATACATATTAGAGTGTATGTTATTTTGAGATTTTTAATGGAATTGGTACCATATACCTACAATGTAACGTACACAATTTTAAGCTGGTAGGTAAGAGCAGGCTATTTGATTGGATGGCCACCTGTTTTCCTTCTGCCGAGACGTTTCCGGATCTTTCTTCTACATCGGTCGTCGGTCCTGCGAACGAAGCAACCTGCCCACTGCTTCGTTCTAATTCTACGGATTTTATCATAACGGACGCAGAGAAATACCACACAGCCCCTTGAGTGACTGAGCTTGTGCATGGAACTCACAGTAAATAACCATATGTCGGCGTTATGACACTGGCAACACACATTGCTTCAACGTTTTCAACTTCAAGCTCTGAGGTAGGTTGCATGAGAAGACACTTCGTAGTATCCCGACCACAATCAAGCTGAATTGAATTCTACGATTTACCACTTTCTAAGTAGGATTTACCTATTCGGGTCACTCGTCCCAGGTCGATATATTCGTCTACAATAGTAGTGCTATTAAAAATCACTGAAAATCAAAGGAAGGAAAGGAAAACTGGGAAAATTTACATTTAGATCATGGTGGCACGTTGACTAACGGATGATTTTTTAATTATCTAGGTGTGTAAAAAATACAATTTTCCTTTTTATTTAAATGCTTTTTAAATCTTTTACGTGTTGGTATACTAAAAAACTTTAAATTATACAAAACTGTTGATAACATAATAATATATGTATATATATACATTATATATATATAAATATATATTAGATATTATATATATATATATGTGTGTATAATATATA
>DWNH01001072.1:0-12224 GCA_018249895.1 Tiana niger
CAGTGATTATGAATTTGTACGGCGGGCTGATTTAGATGCAAAACGAGATGCATTAAAGACCAGACCACCAGCGACTTCTTTATATCACAAAATAAACGGTGTGCTAACGTGTTCAACATGCAATATGACTTTTGCTGCCAAAATTAGCTACGCCAGTCACCAACGAGCGCATCGTCATCGAGCTGAACACCATAGTCACAGTAATTTACTGCCATAAATCAGTCGCCGAAACCGAATATCGGTCAGGAAGACCATCATCATCATCATGGAGGAGATGGTCGCCTCGTACCTGTTTAGTGAAATCTGGCAACCACGCCCTTCTTCCGAAATACAATAAATGGCTTTACGGTAGATTAGGGTGCGACGACGGTATTCCGCGGCCTTCCATCTAAGAGAATCGAAACGAGATAGAAATATATAGATACTTACTAGTAAAGAAAATAGAGACAGTTTATAGAAATAAATTAAATAAAAAAATAATACACTTAGATGGTTATATTTATTAAAAAAATAGTAATAACTGAAAGAACTATATTTGGAACCAAACCTAACCTACTTTGTTAATATTTAAATACCTACTCACTCACAATGCTAGTCTGAATACCTTTAATTAAAAGTTAATTTAATTATCTTATGTCCATAAGACGTGTTTAAAAACAACAACTTTTTGTTAATAATCCTAATAACTTTGCGTCTACTAAAAATCGCATAAGACATTTCCTAGACACTAGATACATTTGATCTGTGCAATTCAACGGCAAGAAAAGTCATCATACAGCCAAGATGGCCGCCGTATTTTTTGTCTATCGCTAACGGCGAGCGAATGTTTTAAAACCAGTTTCTTTGCGTTTCATACACTTAACCTTGTCATTAGGCTCGACTAGTCATTTCTGAGTTTGTATGAAACGTGATATGTAACTACGGACGTAAAAGGAAATTTAACTTTAAGTCTTGCTGCTATAGTTTGTATTAGTTTGAAGTTGTAACGACTTAGGATGTTTCGACTTTGCAGTAATGGAATTTTCGTCACCACCACAATCCCCTCCATAGATATCTATGTGCATTGACATCGCGCGAAAGTATGGTCTAATATTTATTATCACGCACACACATTATATTTTATTCTAGAAACATCCATGAGCGCAATTTATTTGATTAGTTTTATTACTGAACAAAATACAAGGAAATTACCAATGCACCTAGGTTTTGCCTAACCTTCAATGCTTATTCTATCTACGTAATTAACATTGGTAGGTACCTATAAAACTTGTTGAGAATACTAAAATAACTACAATTTGTAGGTATTTTAACCAAATGACCTTAAGTACCGAGTTTTGTAGGGAATAACCATTAAATTTTGATTAATCACCATATAACTAAGAGTTATGTAGGTACCTAGCTAATATAAGTCACTACTTTAGGTATATTCATATTAAATTAGGTATATTACCTACCTAATTATTTCTACCCGTAAGTATAAACATATATGTATTTATACTTACATATCTACTATTTAACAATATTCGTACCTATTAAGATTCAGTTAAAATAGCAAGACCTTTAAATAGACCATCTCGCTATCTAATAGTTCATGATACAAGGCGTCCTTATCTCTTCAATGGCACCCTACTATTAGCTAGCTGAGTCCAACACAATTTGACCTTTCCAATGAACGCGCTGGTTTCAATTATGTCATAAATAGTTCTAACGGCCGAACCGAACGGAGGCCATTCTAAATTTGTCAACGACTAGTACCGAAGCGCGCCGAAAACGCACGAACCGATCTAAAATGGCGTCGCAAGCGTCACGGTTTTGAGGTTAAGGTTTGACATTTCCAACCGTTCTAAACAGTACGCAATCTAATCTAGGTCTATTAAGAGCCCTTATCTGTTTTAAAATAGGGTTCAAATTGGAACGTTTTACGGTTTTATCTATATTGGTGTCTACGTAAATGGCGCGTAGACGGTTGTCATTTTCTTACGCTAGCCGTAATAAAAGGTCTTGATCTTTACATTGAATTCGCGGGCTCGCAATGTTTTGCTGTTATTTAACTATGCGCCCGCGCATGCTTGTTCTCACGGATGCGTTTGTGTTATTATTGCACTAATAAGAGGCTACTGCGTTCGCAGGTAGATGTTAACTGCTTTTTTCTGTCGTTCGACGACGGTATTTCGTTCTCGATGGCCAGTTCGTGCAAAACGATAATTTAATTTTGCTGGCTTTCTGATGGATTCAATTTGAGTTTTTTGAATGACAGCAATGTCAGTATATTAAAAGTAATTAAATGTCTTCTTTTAGATATTATTTATTGTAAATTCTAGACACGTAAAACAATTAGGTAACATTCTCAACTTTAAGATTACTTTACTATAAACTAGATATTTAAAGTTTTTATCTATAATCTGTTCCAATAACCTATGTTATATCGATGTACAAAATGGTAACCTGTCATTCAATGTGACAGCTAACGTTTTATTTTGAAAATCTATGGCAGTTGTAATAGCATGTAGCTTACTGTTAATTAACCACTGATACCTAACCTTTGACTATTATAAATTCTATAACTGACCTTAATAAACCAGATAGAGTTTCAGTGGGAACGCTTGTAGCTCAATCTGGCAATCTAAATACCTAAGTTTGTCAGTAATTTTTTGCAACCGATACATATTTTTCGACTTTCAAAAGGTCAAACTATTTTATTTGCATGTTTATTAACCGATGTAAAATCTAATTGAAGTCATTAGGAAATCGGTTTATTAAAATTATTTCAATTCAAAATAATTATAACAATGTAATTAGGTACTAACTGAATAACCTTTGTTCGATATCCAAATAAAAGTAGTTAATAATTTTAAAAAGTTATGGCGCCTGGCGCGTTTCGGCGAAAGCATTCTGAATTCAAACAACGGCTCGAGTGTCCTTCCGCGGAATTGGTGCGGAAATTTTTGTTATCTTTTCGTGTTCCCCGAACGGATTTTAAATTGAGAACGCGAATGGTGACGGCTAAAATGTTGCATGCATATTGCGAGGAATGATAACTCTTTGCTTTTAACAAACTGTGGGCGATAGTGAAATTTTTAATTCATAAATGATTGATGAATGAAAAAAATCATATTTATTTTTTTAGTCAAACATCGTCTTTAAAATTTTTATTCTGCTTGCCTATAGTTAATTGAAGTATCCATAAACAATGTGTGTATCCATATCAACGTACAGACAACTAGAGAAACGTCTTGATATTAAATTATTCATATATTTATTAAACGGCTAACTTTATCAAATCACATTTTCGTGATGTCTGTGTGGACATGCCTCAATTCTACCTTCTACTGGTTACCTAAATACGTCTTATATCAGTAAAATAAGGAACCTCACAGCAGAAAGAAAGGTTTGCTGCCCGGGGAGTAGGTACTATAGCCCCACCTAATTCTACCGTAAAGAAGTTTATTGTATTTCGGAAGAAGGTTGTGGTTTCCGGAGTCTATGGGTTGCAGTGACCACTTAACACCAGGTAGCCTTTGCATGCTGGTTTGCTACTTTTATTCAATAAAAAAATCCTAATTTGGTAGGTAGGTGTATCTTTGATTGTTTAAATTAATTATACGAAACTCACGTACTTCCACTTGTTCATTATTATAGACAATTGTTTATAACTAAGTACCTAACGAATATTTGTGAAGTGTTGTAGGATTTTATAAATAGGTATTTAAAATTAATTGCGGGCTAGAAACGTGTCTTACAAAGCGCAAGCTAGTCAATATTTTGTTCTCTGAATTAGTCGCCAAACACGTCTTTTCGATAATTAGCTCTATAATTTATTTTAAAAATATAATTTATGCCAGTTTTAATGATTTTAAGTATTTCGTAACGATTTTTGGCCCAGAAAAATTGCATGGTCTTGCTTGTCTTGCAATTGGTTGAACGTACACATTTAGCCGCTTTAGTCAGTAGATATTAGTTTTAAAAATAACAGTGTTTCGCCAAGTAGGTATAAAACATGTAATGTCTACGTAATGTATGTATGTAACATTTAAACAACAGAAATATATATTTTTTAAAGTCAGCAGTCAGCAACATTTTAGCGCCACGGTTTCGTATTGCAATATTAATCGCTCTGATAAGAGCTCATTGTTTTGAAAACGATTGAAAATCGAACGTAGACGAATTTTTTTGTCTATGGATGAATTTATTCTTGAGACAGAGTTTTAGCTATCTGTTCTATTTATTATATAAAAATGAATGTTTGTGTGTATGTCCTTTATAGAATCGTAAACTAAGGTAAGTGATACAAATAAGGCCTACCTAATTTCAAACACTTATATCTTGGTAAATATTCGAAGAAGGCGATAAATGAAAGCAAGATAAGGTTTATTAATTTTACATAATTGAGAAAATTTTATATTATTTTGACTCAAAAATCACTTAAACTCGAAAGGAGACCACGTCTCGGCAAAAGGAACACAGGTCGCCCTCCGACCAGGTGTACTGATGACCTGAAGAAGATAGCGGGAAACCGCTGGATTCTAAGGGCTCAGGACCGGACGGAGTGGTGCCAACTAGGGGAGACCTATGTCCAGCAGTGGACAACTAAAGGCTGATGGATTGGATTGGATTGGTGTCACTTTCTACTCCACCGCATGCGATGAGCCAGAGTTCGTATTCAATGTGGCCTTCAATGACTGGCCTCGTGGTCTAGTGGTTAGCGAAGCTGACTGCTAAACGGGAGGTCGTGGTTTCGATTCCCACCCAGAACAAATGTTTGTGTGATGAGCATGAATATTTGTTGTGTGTTTGGGTGTAAAAAGGTGTAAAAAAAAGAAATTATTTATTTAAGTATGGATTTAAAAATAGTTATGTACATATGTAGGTATATCAGTTGTCTGGTTACCATAGCGCAATCTCTGCCTATTTTGGGATTTCAGATGACCGTGTGTGAACTGTCCCAATTCACTTTGATTGTATGTTGTATAAAGGTGATTATGCTAATTATGTAAAATCTTTATATTTTTGAACATTCGCATATTACTCGGTTGGATCTATGATTAAAACTGTAAATATATTATGCATGTATATATGATCATAAATCATATATACATACATATATGCATGTAAAGGTATTTAAATGAAAATATATTAATATTAAATATTATGCAAAAAACAATAAATACAATAAAATATTATCTTTTACGTCCATTCTTATTGATTATAAAAGAATTCTTTTATACATGTCAAGGTCAAAAAATATACAATAGCAAATTAACATAAAATTGTTAAAAATATTCCATAGTTGTTAATTTTTTAACCTCTAGTGAAATAAATAATTAAAACCTACATACAATTTAGGGGTAGGTATCGTACCTACGAGGTAAATATAATTCAGTCAGTAAGGATTTTCGGCTTATGACAAAAGCCGTAAATCTCTTTTGTAAACGTAGGGGCTCCAAAGTAAATATTTGGAGCCTGTAACAAATGATTTCTCACTTTTTAAATTTTACGTCGGTTTCATTTTTATATTAAAATTTAATACTCATACTTTTTAATTCCCCTGCCATTCTGTGCTGTGTATCCAAAGACTAGGGTCCAATTTCAATAAAATTATAATTGGCGTCAAATGTCGTATATCTCTTTTTTGAAAATCGAATAACGTAGAAAAAACGGCATCCGGGCATAGATAATATAGATAATAAGTATTATTTGTAAGACAAAATAATTTTTTGAATATTATTTTTGCAAAAAATACTTATTATTCAAGCATAGCTATTATACTCTTTTATAAAATCGACGTGCTTCTGTCCAGTATTTTACCCTAATGATTTTCTATACACAAAAACGTATTTTCCTATGAGCTTTTTGTTCTCTTTACTACACATTAAAAGCTCCATTAACTAGATATGGCGTAACCAATACGATTGGTATATGAAATTAAACGAAATTCAAATAGTAAATCTCACTTAAAGCGAGACTGGGAAGATTACATTACGAGTTGTCCTATAACTCATTCGTGGGTCTCATAGAACTGGCGTAATGCTCCGAAAAAGGTATTAGTTTTAGGCAGGGTTGCCATCCGTCCGGGATTCCCAGACATTATCCTAGTTCAGGGGGCGTTCGGGGGCAAGACGGAAGGGGTTTTTCAAATCTAAATCATCTTTTTGCACAAATGTGGGTATACAAAGGTCTTACAGTAATATTTAATTCAATCCCGACGTCAGGCGAATCCCGATTAATTGTAAAACGTAGTGCTAACTAACGAATTGATACGTCTATTTATCAATATTAAAAGTAATACATTGAAGTATTTTTCTGTAAAATAAAGTAAAATAGAAACACTATTTGTGGGGTGTCCGGGAATAAATCTCAATTTCACCCAAATATTCGAGATTTTCGAAGTGCCTGGCGTCGGTAGATTAGGTGATGGCAACCCTGGTTTGGTAATGCGTAACGCCCACGTGGGTGGTCCCGTACTATTGTAATTAGGATGCCGACTTTCACTTATTTCTAATCTATATTCCGACATATAAAATAATAGTAAAAAGCGCCCCGAACTAGGGCATAACTTAACCTATTCGAGCCCTAGGGCACATTAGGATAATGGGGCCCCTATGACCGTGACGGAACATAAATATTATGTTTTACGGTAATAAATATCATTTATCGTTTTGGTTTTTTGGCAGGAACTAGGCACTCTTCCAAAGAGCATTTGCCCAGAGTGCCCAGTGGGAAGAAGGGGCCTGCCTCAAAGTAATATGGGCCCTGAACGCATAAGCTCCTCCTTTTATAAAGTCTTTTTTAAATATGTTATAAAGAAAAGGGCTAGGAATCTAACAAAGCATAAAGAAGCGCTTTAACTGCCATCTACTGCGATAAGGCTATAAATCCGAGCGTTAGCTCATTTTAAGTTAAATACAAGTTGGCGTGAGATAAGTGCTCAACGTGATGCGCCAGATGATAGGGGTTAGACGTTAGGAAATTGATGTGGCTTTCTTATTTGTAATTTTAAATCCCATGGGAATGGAATATACTTATTACATAGTTGAATATCACGGCTTAAGTAGTTTTTATACGTCTTTCTTCTTGTAATAGGTGAATTTTATAACGTTATGTAACTAGGAATTAGTTAATTTTTGTTTTAATACTGTAATTTTGTACTTTGGACTATTGGAAAGAAGTGACAAACAGACATGCAAGCCGTCAGGCAACCATGTAACCCATAGAAATCCATGGTTACCTTCGTGCATAGACGCGTTGCTACTCCAGGACGAAGATGGTCGCCTCGTACTGATATCGATATCCATATTACCCCGTCTATTGTTTTAACACTATTTTCAAAAAGTTTAATAATTAATTTTAATCCAACAATTAATTATATATTATCAAACAATATATTTCTAAAATGAGAACAGACAAATTCTTTACCTACCCTTTATTTATTCCGTGACCCGGTTTCTGGACTCGTAGAGGTCCCTTTTGCTCATTAATGAGTGCAGAGACTCTTTTGTTTCGTAATTTCGTTAATTTCTTCGCGTGTTAAATACTGTTGGCATAAATCTTCGCTTTTAGCGTTGGGGCTACGGTTGTGTAATACTTAGACCTCTGTTGCTGTGGTGAGCGGCTCGCGACGCGTTTGTGTGGTAAGGATCTTGACTGTGATTATGGAAAATCACGTATATAAAGAATTATTACAAGGACAGACTGGCCTTTTGGTGAAGCAGTTTAAAAATAAGCAAATATATCTTGAGACAACTCATACGCTGCTACCTGATCCCAAACTAGACAAGCTGTACTATAGTGACTAGTCTACTGATATATGTACGTATAAATAGATATATTTTTATATAGATACATACATAGATTGTTTGGAATAAGATGTCTGGATACACACAAAACAATTATTCGTGCTCATAATACAAACATTTGTTGTGGATGGGAATGGAACTTACAACCTCCGATTTATCGGCAGGGACACTATGCACTAAGGGCTAGTCAAATATAAATATATAAAAGACTATAAATATAAGACTAAATATAAATAAATACAAGGAAAACAGTATTGCATGCGAATAAATCTACTACTTGATCGACTGCATGCAACCAATGCATTTCATTATCACAATAATAAATCAAGCCTACTTCAGATCGCTAATCAGCTTCGTTCATCACTGTGGCAGTGTCTTATCACGCGTGTACCTGATTCTAAAACCCTTTGTTGTTACACACGTGGCTATGGCGACAGCGAACGATTCTCTGCTATGTAATAGGGAGCATTTAATTATTAACGGGGAGCATTTATTAAGCCGCGTAGTAAATAGTTTGGCTCTCAATTACATTAAGTGCGACTAATGCTGGATTTGGAACACTTCTTCACGACACAAGTAGGAATGCCTCAAAAATATCGGTTAATATTAATAGGCATTATCTACGAACTAGGTGTGACCTTGAATCCGTTAACTGTCTTTATAACTTGTCCAAAAACATGATAAATATAAATCAGGCCCTAGAGCCTTGGGTGGTCGCAGTCTATTTTCGTAGATGTCACCGTAATCAAACTATTATATTAATGCTTGACACGCTACCTACATAAATGACACCGGTAATCGGTAAGCATACTCGTAATTAAGGATAAATATACGTCAATAAAAACTTTTTTTGGAATAAGTTTGTCGTATTTTGTTAAATACGTTCGAGTTGAGAATAACAAGGAAACCCTATTACGAAGCC
The DNA here is from genome assembly GCA_018249895.1 of Tiana niger. Lineage (NCBI taxonomy): Eukaryota > Metazoa > Arthropoda > Insecta > Lepidoptera > Hesperiidae > Tiana > Tiana niger. Next base: position 8,716 of record DWNH01001072.1, read on the forward strand.
TTTGCTATCTGTCCAAAGGTTGAGAGATTCTATTATTAGTTTTGTGTGTTACTGTGACCTTTGTAACAAAAAATAAGAAGAATAAACTAATAAATTATATATAGGGCGGCCCCAAACAAGAAAGGAGTTATTTCGGAGATTTATTGCGTTATTTAGAGTGAAATATCATCTAAATTCGTTAAGTGGTTTCTGAGCCTATCGGGGGTTAGGTTACTAAAAGCTATATCTAAAAAGCTGTTAGAGAAATTAGGCTCAAATCATTAAAAAATATCACCAATATCTATATCAGAAGCTATTAGCAACAAAAAGGTAGAAAGACAGAAGACAAATTAAGGTCTTATATAAATAGTATGGTCAGTTTAATTATAACCTTTAATTTTGATATCGTAGAAGCACTCAATTTTTTTTAAGGTTAATATTTAATGCATCGCATAGGCAATGCTAGTATTGTATATTATGGTACGGTATGAGTCCGGTCAAACATTCAATGCTATTATAATTTTAATTTACTCTAAAGAGAGGAGGATTCTAATTTATTTTACGGATTAATTACAGTTTCCTCATCACAGGAACCCAATTCGGGAGCTTAATTTCCCAGGTAACTAGGACAACCTTAGTGCCACTAATAAAATTTCAACGGTGCGCGAATTTCGCGGCGAAAAGTGCCGATAAAATTTAACGACCGCTGCGAGGAAAATTTTAATAAGTATTGGCGGTTAACTTAGTTATTTTTGTGATTTGTTTCGTATGATTTTGGTAATACAGTTTGGGTTCGGAAAATGTTTTGTTTCATTCTACTTAGAAATATTTTCATCTTGTACATATAGGTACATATTATACGTAGGTACCTATCAATGCTTGAAAGACAAAGTTTACTAAACGACATATAGGAAACTTTACAGGAGAGTCAAAATTCAGAAGATTATGGCCTTTGACACGTTTCGTGTCATCACGTGTGTTTATTAGACCTGAGGTATTCATTACATGAAAATCCAATAAAACGGCTTTATACTTCAGCAGGTATTTAGGCCTGCTTCGTCCGTGACCGAGCTAGCGTGGGTCAACCAATATTTGCTGACCGTGACCCTCGCAGATTAGAAGAGGGCTTCTAGAAACGAATGGTATCGTAAAAGAAAATTGCGTTCAAACTGAAGATTTTGGACCAAGAGCATTATAAGCCATGTACACCGTCTTTGGATATGTATCAATTATTGTAACAAGATTTCCGATTACGAAACAGTCAGAGCAATACAAAAACAAATATTTAAATAGTTAGTACGAATGCTTTTAAAAACTGCAATAATAATCCGAAAATTATCCGATAGTATTTACAAAAGGAGGGTTATGATTTTATATTAGTAAACAATCGTAATTATTTCTTTTATAGTAAATTATCTTCCTGAGCAAAAGTAATGTTAAATTAAACGAAAAGTTAAAAGTTGGTATTAGGTGACCATCTTTCTGCTTATTCAGTCAGTGCATTATTCTGCACATCTAAGGTGCATTAGTCACAATCGGAAACCCTAGTTATGCATAAACATACGAGTTATAACAAGTACATTAAGAACAATAGAACACCAATACAAGACTCAGATTACAGGCTTTATTTTGGACAAAGCTTTACCCTGCTATACACGTGGGCATAACTATAATGTATAGCTTTTACTCTGCGCTAACAAAATCCCTGCAAACATCGCAGTTTTTCACGGTCGTAGAGCAATTTTTCATAACGTAGCTTGTTTGAACTGTGCCCTCTGTTTTATGTAGGTTGTTACATTTTAAGTATACTTGTGGATTTTTTAAAGTATAATATACGCATGCCAAGGTCCACTTCAAAATTAGGCTAACAATAACCATATACAATTTAAGTAGGAAAAGTGCAAAATTCACAACTCGTGAGGTCAAATTGCACTTTACTGGTTTTTGTGTCGCAATTGTACACGGAATAATATGGTAATTAGGAAATTCAAATTAACCATAGCCAAAATGGATGGATAGATTACACTGAAGCTGAATATTCTGGAGAGGTCTTTAATAAAAATGTATTTAGGATTGGCCATTTTATTTTTGATTTGAAATAAAATGAAATTGTTTTTTATTCATCACAAGGTATTTACATATAGGTACTTAGTAAAAGTCAAATAATTCAATTAGTTCATCGGGTTTAGTTTTTGGCCATCGTCGACCGGGAGAAAAACCGGCGGAAAAAAACTCTCGGCGCTCATTTAAAATAGGATGTAATAATATTGTTTTCTATACAATGATAGCCTATCAGGCTTATATCAGGGTGATATCAGGCTTTAACCTGATAGTAAGCATACGTGACAGCTAATCATGCAAGTAGTAGCCATAAACAATAAAACAATATGTATTTTACTTGCCTAAACAGAACCAGAAGCAATTTATAAGGGAAGGCAAACTATTCATATATGTATGTATGTACATGTAAGTCTATATATGAAAAAAATTATATATTATATTGTATAAAATTAAATAAATGAATAAAATAAATAAATATCTACACTTTGAAGATTGCTTAAACATAAGAAACTACGCATACCTACACTTACAAATAATAAAGTAGGAAATCAAATTGACCATGACCTCATACAATGACGCCATATGTCTTGTACCTACGTGTGTCTAACGAACTGAACTTTTTGCTACAAAATGACTGTAAGAAGTAACCAGATGGTATTTATAGCGAAAATATAGCTATAAGAAATAATTTGCTTTTGACTCTTAACTTTCATTTTAGATATTGTGTATAAGTAAAAGAAAACATAAATCAAATCAATTCAAATCAAGTTTTATTAGTTGCTATATAGTTTAGAATGATTTTTTTTCGTAATATTACATTAACAAACAATTACAAAAGCAATTAAAAAATCATAAATTAAGAATATATTTTTTTATATCAATACTATTTCAAAATTTATTTATTATAATTTTTAAATGTTTTATGAACTTAAATTTCAACTCTCTTATTTTTTCACCTAATCTATGCATGCAAGCTGTAGATGTAGACAATGCAGTTGCATAGATTACAAAACTTATTTTGGAGTCTGTATCACTATTTACTTCTTTTTAGTCTGTCTATTTAATTTAATAACAATAATTCTTAGTTTTAAAATATTAACGAATCCTACTGCAAGATACTGTTTAAATTATACTATCAAAGTTGCAGATGAATTTCAATTTTATCTCTTGCAAAAACATTGGCTCGTGCGTAAAGACAGGTAGGTTCTTATAATTGTACATTTAAACGCAGGTGCACCTACATCGTATTTAGTAATTACATCTGCCGTTTTATAATTACGTTCTCGTGCTTATTGTATACAATGCAGTCTTCGAGACGGTATTATGACGTACAATAATTAGTCATTAAGTATGGCAGCTGGAGACAGTACCGTGTAAAAGAGAATGCTGACTGTAGGAGACGTAAACGTAATCCAGGCAGATAATTTAGGGTAAAATTTTTCAATTAGGTTGATAGTTTCCCAAAAAAG
>DWNH01001073.1:0-12219 GCA_018249895.1 Tiana niger
GGTATATAAATATTTAGTTCAGACCATATTTACCTTTTCAGGTGTACAAAATACATGCTTATTTACTGTAATGAATTTAATAGAGGTTCTATGTGGACACAAAACAATGGGTTTATTAGGTTTATACTGCACAGAATGCAACTTCCGATTAATTCGAATTTAATGACTCAAAAAAATTGCTTCTACTCTTGTTTTCTCGACTTATTGCATTATTAAGACTGAATATTTCTAGATGTAGTTTTCATGCTTATCTAATTTTATATTTATGGTGGTAGGCTGCTGTCCGGGTAAGTTCCACCGTCACACCCAAATCTACCGTAAAGCAATGTATTGTGTTTCGAAAGACCGGTGTCGTCGTCGGAGTTCATTAAACACGAGGCGACCTAGTTAGTTAGTTAGTCCTCAAAAGTGGCAACGCAGAATATCTTTAATACCTACTTTTGTACTGGTGACAATTCCCAAATCCGGCCATTACAGTCAACATTTACACCGCGATGGTAATGACGCGTTCGCTTAGTGTTTATTTTAGGTAAAGTGTCTGTCGGGGGAATGTGCCGAAATGCTCACTTTGATGCAAGCTGGCTTTGTGCGGCAATTATCGCGGATGGGACGTTTAGCGAACCGGTGACAATGGTGATACGCTAATGAGACGAGCAATCCTCGCTAAAGTTGAATTTTTTGCTCTTTTTCTTCGCATTTGCAAACGTAAATTCTTGTGTCTATGTCGTTTATTGTTAATACTAGGGGTGTGATCGATAGGATTTATCATCGGCTTGATATCATGATTATTTGTCATAGAATCGCCAACGATAGGTTTTCTCAAAATTTTCCAGTTTTTTTACCTGTTTGTAATGGTATTATTCTATTATATATTGACCGTTTGATCACGACAAAGAAATTAAGAAATACTTGACCGAACCAAATTGATGTTAGAAATGTAAAATTTTATTTTCTCGATATTCTATGTATGTATTACTATATTTCTTTTTGAGTTGTATGTCTTAAGACCTTAATTAAATAACAGACCTTAAATATAATATTTATTGAGATTTCGAATTAGTGTATTTTTCTATCTTAGCCACAACGGAGGTTATTTTAAATTGTCAGAGATTTAAACATTGATTTTCCGGTTTTCATGAAACCTTTGAAAGTTGTTTTAGGGTGATATACGTGAGTTTTATTAGTTTCCATATTTTTATGATTAGTCATTATAAAGTTTTTCTTATATTTTTATTATGTTGATTTTATTAGTTAGTTTTTTATTACTTACAGCCTTTCAATATTTCTTCTTATCCAAATTATTAAGATTTGTATTAAACTTGCTTGTTGTTCCTTCCAATGGTAAAACAAATTTATCTACAACTCTTTGGGGCAAGACGCTTTTGATAGTGATTACTTTAGATTTTTTTGCGCTTTTCTGTTCGAAATGCAAATTCGCCGGGACTTGTCTTTTTTTTTCTAATCAGCCAATTTCGTTGCTTGTGCATCTTTTTTCGGCGTCCATTACATTAGCGATACAATGCCATTGTTTTTTTTTTCGTACGAGGTGTAATTTTTGTCCAGTCATTTGTCTGTCCGTCTGACATCACTCAGCGGTGACAACGACCCAAAAATAATAAATTATTTAAAATTTTCGACTAAACGTTTGGAATATTAATTTTTTGCATGTCGATTGGTGTTTTACGATTCAAAGATAAATATTGAGTTGTTATTTATGCCTCCTGTATGTATGTTCCGAGTGTGTCTGTCTGCATTTGTATGTAAGTCACGTTTTTCCGTGCATATTGTTTTAACGTGAATATGAAAGTTGCACTATCCTCGTCCGTAATTGTCCTCTTTTCTTTTATTGACTTTTGTGATTTTCGTTACCTCATTTTGCATACAAATCAGAGAGGAAGAAAGACGGCCAAGTAATGGCCAGCAATTTGTACTTTGACGACTGTCGTGTGCTAAGATAATAAAAAGTTTCAACTTTAAATAGTCGTGGTTGGGATCATGAATCTCACTGGGCATGATTTAAACGCACTTTGAGTTCAGGTTCTTAAAACTTTTTTTTACTATCGTCCGTTTATATGCATTAGTAACTTGTCAGCTTTAGTGTTGATTGCCATTCACGACCCGAGTGGCTGCTTCATGCACGGACAATCATCCCGCTGTCAGCGTCTCTTAGAAAAGTGGCAAAAAACCAGCTATTTCAATCACATGCTCATCCTCCTTGACTGAGGTGATAGGTCGACTAATGGTTAGTAAACATCTTCATTTAATACGAAAATTAATATCAGAATCAATATAGTAAAATATAAAGATTATTTATGTGAGTTACTAATAGAGAACATTAATTAAAACACAGTCAAAATCGGCTATAACAACATTGAAGGGTTTATCTAAAGCCGTTATAAGCAATTTATTTAAATAAATTTTTAATATTTGAGCCGATTTATATTTATTTACATAAATATATTAAATTAAAATACATTAGTTAATTGCAACCGTGCGCTTTGCACCGGTTAGTTCCTAGAAAATAATAAAATAGATCTTCGGGCCGATATTGTATCGCATTGCAATTCTTGTTAAAAGATTTTACTTCAATTATTAAAAACTATTACACGTTGACAAAACATACTTTATTATCTCGTCGAAGCACGCCGAAGCACATTGTTATATTACATTACGCCACATAAATATTGACCTAAATAGTTCTTGATTTAAATACCGAAATCTCAAAAGGAAAACAATATTACACTTTCAAATCTAAATTTACCATCCGATCTTCGGATGTGCATTTCAATTCAAAATTAGTTAGAATGACAAAAAATTTGAACAGGAATAAATTGCAGAGACAAGGAACACGCGCAAAAACCTAATAAAGCTATTCATGATATTCTAGATTTGTCCTACAGTTGCCACCCACTGGATTACGTGCATAAGCAGCTGAATACAAATTTCGGCATTTGTTAGAATGCAGCGACGTGTGACTCAATTCCCGATGCGTCTTCTAATAAATTCTACCACTGGGTACATACCATGAATATTTGCAAACAATATCAGCCGCTGCACCCATCTTTTATGGTGTCACTACACTCTCAAAGTCAATACCAATCAATTTGTACGTCGCTGTTTGACATACGATTGTGCTTTGTTGCAATCATTTGTGTCGTGTGGACAGTGTGCTTAAGTGCTTTTGTACACTGAAAACGTGAGATTATTCATTGTTTTGTTTTCATTGATCAGAACGGTTCAAGGCAATCTTATTCAATGTTTACTACTCTGCTTGCAGCAGTTTCATTGCTGCTAACAGTTTCTCAAGTGTTTCTTACTAGTTGTCGAATTTACTAAATTTGTTGTATATTTATTTTATTTTATTTCCGTTATTTGTCCAGTCCCTTAATCTTTTATGTATCACTGACATTGAGAACGATTGATTTAGGTGAATTTTCACTTCACGTATGTACATATTTATATACCTAATTATCTTTTTGAACTGCTATACACATAAATTGGGAATTGAATAAAGCCAACGTGTACTTTGATCAAGTATTAAACCGTTGGTTATTCAAAATCATAAATACCGATGGTATTGTAAATTCCTCTATTTGTAGGTAACGCGCATTCGGCATCATTGTAAATGAATAATTCATTTGAACGTAAAATTTCGGTACTTTGATATTATTAAAATCACAAGTGTAGTAGAAAGTTTATCTAATGTTGATTGAGTGTAGTACAAGTTGCCTTTTTACGACGTTATTTTCTTATACGAGCCCGTTGCATTTCGTAGGTACTCTTTGTAGATCCGGAGTCAATGCACCCGAATCAGTGGAGGTAGTTGTAGAAGTTTATTTCTTCTTTTCAAATTTTGTTACAAAATAATTGCCTATGAAAAAACCCGAATGCATCCGGCGTCTTTGATTTTGATATCCTATTGTCAATAGTCAATTAGGTTGATATAATCTAGTCGTGGACGTAGGAGATATTGGATAAAAAAATTAAATAAAACAAAAGAATATTGTATTTTGAATGATTATATGAACTTGTAGGATGTTTTAAAATATTCTTATCCGAAGATGGAATAATTATTAGATATCACAGTTGTCTATGTATGTCAAAAGGTGTTAAAGAATTAATTACTTGCTGTTTTACAGCTCTGTGTTTTTTAGTAATTAACTACGGTAATTTTTTATGCCTTGAATATAGACTGTGGCACGTTTTGCTATTTTTACTTCTTTCGTCATGAACGCGGTTGACCAACTCAGGTGTAATCCAGTGTAGAAAATTAAATTTCAAATCTTTAACTATGATATAGGAATATATGTCAGTATTCATTTTGTTTTTTCTTGTTTAAAGCCAATCGTAATCCCATTTAATAAATATTAATTATCCAAATACGCCTGCATGGACATTGTCTGCAATTACATAAGGAGTTCTTCGTTTTTGGCGTTGCTCAGGCGCAACGAATCGTCCCGCCGCGCTCTCATCTAACACGGTTTTTGCTTTAAGTCCTTGAACGGATAAAAGTCTAGACGCTTTGCAATTTACAAATTTTGCGTCCGCGCATTACAATGATGCGTGCGATTCTAGGGTTCATTGGTCCGTTCCGATCACCGGCGCTGCTGTTTTTATTGTTGGCTCAGGAAGATATAGGGAGGTGTCCGTGATTGAAATTTTTAACGCACGAAACGTACACCATGACGTATTTTTGCAACGATGCAAAAAGTACTTAGTTTACGGGTCGAATTGGAATTTAATGCAAATTTCAAATCGTCAGCGTGTACAGAAACAATAAAGATATCGATAATCTAATTGGTTCACGGTGTGGGTAATCGATTGTTCCATTACCCTGAGAAAAGATTTTATGCTTCTAGAGAAATTGATTTCACTTAATAGTCTATGGAATAATTTCATACGGATTGGCAATGAGCGCGTCTGTAATGGCGATTAACTTGACTATGTAGTGCACGGTAAAGCCATCGTTATGTCAATTAACCTATACTAAAGACTGTAATTATTTTTGAATCCTCGCACGTATTAGAGCTTTTAAAGTATTATTTGCAGAGTACTTCAAAACGGTCGATGATAAAAACTATTTCGAACACACCATCTAAATAATTTATTTGTTCATCAAATGGTAAATATGTAATAAGTTTTTTAGCGGACACATTCACCGTCCAAACAAATGGATATAAGAAGATCTAGACTTTCGGTCATTGCCAGGGGATGATTCGTAACTTTTGGGACGTCCGTTTCTATGGGTGCATTTTTTCTTTTGATTTTTTATCTGACTGCATGAAATCGATTTCTTTGTAGTTGTTTTTGAACTGTTTGGTGTGCTGCCGTAGTGTTTTTACAATCTAGATCATGTCTTAGATTGTCCCTTGAATTGGTGCGGAGTCACGGTGCGGAGCCATTATGTGGGAGCTCGTATAATTTCTGAGACATCTCGGTCGACATTTCTCGTTAATTATATCGAAACTATTTTTTATCACCTGGTTACTGGTGTTTGCACTGGGCGTAATCGTGACCTTGATTGTTCAAAGTCATTTGCTGACGTGTATATGCCTATACATGTTTGTTTTTCGATTCACGATAGTGACCCAAAGTCCACTGATTGACATTTACAATTTGGTGATCACTATGCAGACGTCCTAATCGTTATCTGATATGTACCGTGTTGTTTTCAAATATAACGTAGTTGTTGACTGATACAGCACACGCTTCGATATCGTAATGACAATGGAATTCTTTATTAGTTCTCGCTAAGGTGTTCTGCATTATGTACAGTCTGTACCTAAGTCTGGCCTTTGATATTTAGGCATCTTAGAAGTTCGTTTGCAGCTATTGTTGTTCGAACTTTAGAAAAAATAAAAAGTTGTTGGTTGAATATTTGAATTACAATCATCTATCCCGAATGTATCTGATAATAGAGGTTGAATGTTGCTAGCAACACCCACATTTCCTGTGCCCGTCATCTGATCTCATTGCACTGCAATGCTGTGAAATGGTACCATAATTTTCTATACTTGACGTCATGTTCTTTGTCTGATATGATTTACGTATTAATAATTTAGTGCAGGTAATAAATATTGCGGTTTCAATATAAAAACGTGACATTCATTAATAGAGGTATATAAGCTTCTCTGGTGTAATCTGACTACGACGCTTAATATTTACAAGTACTTCAAATTCGGTGATATGTAGGTGTATAGGTGTAAAAAATTATTAATCAAACATTTCATTTCGCTAGGAGGTCTAAGCGTAGCTCCTGTGTCATCGTTAACTATTGAACCGGTCGTCAGAAGTGCTCATCCGTGTTCACTCGGTGGTTTGTTTACAGAAACAACATCTACCGGTATGCGAGGGAATTTCGCGAGAGCCATCAACGTGGCCTTAATTTTTTCCACTATGTACACAAGTCCTTATTTGTAGAGGCTTTTGCGATCGAGGCCCCCATAGAGTTACGTGTATTTACGTTGTTAAGTCAATTAGTATAGCAACCGTTTTCGTGACATCGTTTTCGAATTAGTTCAACTCCTAAGTGCCAACAGCAATCAGTCGAATTTCGTACCTATACAAATATGCTATCATTTTTATAATTTAAAAGAAAAAAGTTAGGTTATGTGTCTAAAAAGGAAAATATTTTACGTTTGCTCTACGATTTTGCAAGCGAATGGAATTTGATAAATATGGCGTCAACCACTGATGACTTAAGTGTTTTAGCTAGACTATTAGAATTAATCCTTATTGTGTATATGGTCGTAAAAGTTTTGTTGAAATTCAAATAAGTTCCGTGTTTTGCAATTTGTATTCACTTCGCACACAAGCGACTGAAAGATTGGTCCAAGAGTTAGTGCAGTACTTCGGTTTTTTATATTGCATCGGTCCAACGTGACCTGGTTGCAGAGCCGTTCAGGTCAGAAAATCTGCAATTCGTTTATAGTACCAATCAATCTGTTATCTAAGATCTAGTCACTAGTTGGTAGATTTCTAGCTTTTTATGCGTCTGCTATATGAGGTTAATAAACTTGAGTTCTGATTGCTCATTCATCTTACATCATTGTGGTTTGGGTTATATTGAAATTTTTCTTTTACCTTTTTCACTGAGCACTGTCATGATATGTCATTAGTATATTACCTTCGTTCATGGAACTTGTGTTTCGGTTTATATGAACGTTTATTGCATCTGTAATTCCGCTTATTTGGGTCTTGCGTAAATGCAGTTTATGACAAACAAAAAATTTTTGACGAATCAATCTTCTGTCAGTTCAGTTTATAAAAGAAATTTTTAATCATTATTGAACTGAGATTCCTAATATTTTAGTTCTCTTGAAGTTCTCTTGAGTCTTAAATTAACTTTTGGTAAGTAAAAAATATGCCTGCTTCAATGCCTAGTGTCAGGATTTCTTTTCATAGTTTAGTCCTAGACGTTCTTTTGTCATCGACAAATTGTATTATTGTGTCTTGTATTGTGTGAATGTTTTTCTCTATTCACATCGAATAAAGCAATTGTGTCTAAAGGAAACGAGCAATTTGAAGCTATCTCTAGCCTATACTCTCGGCAACGGCAGTTTCAAGCCGAATGACGATAGTCACGCAAACATTGCTTTTTAGCTTTCAAAACAGTTCGCCGAATATTTTACAAGTGTATTATACTTCTTAATGTTAGTACAGGATATACTTAATATTATTACCTTTTTTGTATAATAGTTGCTAAACATCATGTGCGTTAGTAAAATATTGTACGTACAATTATCGTTTATTACTTACTTTATTATTTGACGTGAGTTCAATTTTGTTTGTAATCTGTTCACATTTAAATTATTACGTAAAGTACTATAATTCGCCTAATCAAAACGGCATTAGTGTACTAAATTGGTAGAGACCGCTTACGCTGTTATAATGTAAGCTTATTTTAATCCGACTTATTTAGTCATGCACTACTTAGCTTATTATATTAATGGTGCCTCGCTTGGAGGCTTTGTACGCATATCACTTTTTACTGGCATTTGTTTTTAATACTATTAGTGGCCAACAAGCTCGAGCTTTCTTGTCTCGAAATTTATTGCTCTACCCAATTACTGATTTCATTTCACGTAGTCAGTACTCAGCGAAGATGTTATCAACGTTAGATGTCTAGACTTTTTATTCCCATGAAATGCAAATAAAAGTTGTGTTTTTTCTTAAAGATCCCATTTTGAAATTCTTCACAATTCTCTTGTATCTCAGCTGACGGAGATGCTCGGTTCAAAACCAGTTGCAATTACCTGCAGGCAATTTTCGGCTTACGTAATATAATAATATGCATTCGTTTTCGTCCACATACCAAGGCCACTGTGTCGTCGACCACACGAGGGCGGGGCGTTTGCTTAGTCAATATAGCCTTAAGTGGCAGTTGTGAATTAATCACCGTGCACATAAGTTGATGCACTTTCAATCTCGACTCTCGTGTCCCGTTAATTTCTTCGTTTATAAGCATCAATAATTGGACCGTATGTTTGTGTTGAGTCTCTTTAGCACGTGCTCTCTGCCTGTGCTTTATTGATTGGGTCACCTAAATCTGGGACGACATAACGGTTTAGGGCGCGATATCTTGTAGTATTACATGTAAATCCCTTTTTTATCAGTTATATTTATTGTGAGCGCGCTTAACGCTCATGTTTATTTGTGTGCCTCCTCTTATGTTTTTGTTTTTGACGTAGGCGTCACAGCCCAGTTCTGTTTCCATTTGAATTGCAGTAAAACGTGTCCGAACTCGACGGGACATGTCCTTATGTAGTCCCTTTTAAACGCGGCACCGATCTCGTGCAGACTTCCAATATTTTCACCCACGCTTCAAAATTCTATTCAACTCGAAAAGGATTATTATTCGCTTAAAATAACACACATGGTAAAGGCGGCCCACGTTTAGTCCCACGAAATTCGCATCGCTTTATGAAGCTGTTATTCATCTAGATTACTTAGTGATGGTAATAAAAGCCGGTTCACGGACGTGATTCTGTCACATATTTACTTGAAATGTGCAGTTTTTGCAACAAAGTACTTAGAATTTGTCGTCGTATTCGACAGTGAGAAAATTCACATTAGAATTGTCACCGTAATGTTCTTTTGGACGGCAATATACTGAGCGAATGCACGTTTTATGACTTATAAACAACTTTTATTGCTGTTTTTTGCTGTGTCTATTCCTATACTAGATTTGCCGTTGCATTTTCAAAATTCACACCTGTGAGATATACAATCTAATTTATTAAGTCTGTCTAGACTCATTATCAGCTTCTATTATTATGTCTTAGCAATAAGATCAATCGGAGTTGCTTGAATAGGTATGTATGTGATTGATGATTAATTGAAAGCGTTACTTAAAAAATCGCTGACAAATCGAAACGCTACCTCGTGTTCTAACTAAGATTACTGCATTTAATTTTTAGTCGCGTTTTTGTTGCGCAATTTGTACAAAACATCGGGTGGCCGAACCTTACAAGGACTTATGCGTTCCGCTTCAGGTGTTTTCTATCCGTTTTCCTATTTGAACCTCAACCTTACAATACATTACATTCATTACATATATTTTAGTAGTTTTCATTCTATGAGTTTTGTTTCAATGTATGCCAGTATTTTTAAACTCATTCGTATTGCACGCTTCGTTACTTCTGATTTTAAATACGTCTTTCGCGCTGTGATTTCTAGACGTGATGTTTTTGTTTTTTCATTTTTAATAGCTTACCTCCATCAATTGTTAGCCACTAGCGTCGAAATTAGTTGATTCAATTTGTCAGTAGTTTTTGCACCATCAAAAGTCTCTAATTTTGTATCACGGTGTTTGTCTTCTTTACAGCCTTCGTGCCTAATGAGTGCAGCGTCATTTGTAACTTTAACACAATTGGCAACACTTGAACGAATCGTTGTATCTCGTTTTTTGTTGTCCGTAATAACTTTAATTTTTTTCTGCGAGGTAATCTGTTCACTTGTAATATTTTTTGGGAATGCTTTTTCACTGAAATCTGTGTTCATTATTCTAGTCGTCGTATCTTGATGAGTTTCTCAGTGCAAGTAATGAGATGGTCGAGATACAGGTGTCCGCTACTTAGTAAGTTAAAGTTTTTTTTTTGGTCGTTACACAGTTTAATAAGCTCCGGCCAAGATTCGAAAATTAGTTGAAGGTTTTTAATGATTTTTTTTTGTATTTGCACGTACACTGACGTCACGTCAAAGCGTGTTTAGTGATGAATAGAGCAATAAAATCTGTCTGCTAAGAAATTACTGTGCACTAAAACGTGGAATGTTTAAACTTTTACGCAGAACGTTGTTTAAGTAAGTTTAATGAACTGTTTACTAACTATATCGTTTGATGCTATACATATTATTTTAATACTGCTAATGGAATTTTATTTAATGTTCGCGTTACAGGAGAACATAGACCCGTCGCCGTACAGCCTGTCGCCCGTGTCGGCCAAATCGCAGAAGCTGCTCCGCTCGCCGCGCAAGGCGACGCGGAAGATATCGCGGATCCCATTCAAGGTGCTGGACGCGCCGGAGTTGCAGGACGACTTCTACCTCAACTTGGTGGACTGGTCCGCCCAGAACGTGCTCAGCGTCGGCCTCGGCTGCTGCGTGTATCTGTGGAGCGCTTGTACTAGCCAGGTGCGTCGGTTCATCTTCTCTTGTGTGACTCCGCTGCTGCATGTATTCCTTGCGGGGCAGAAGTTTAAATGATGTATTTAGATTTCTGTTCTCGCTCTGGGTGTTGGTGTAATTGTCCTTGTGTGTATCCATGGTACCCACCACACAGGACCCTAGAATCCCAGTGTGGGACTATGAGTGTGAAGCGTTATTATTATTTTTATATAATTATTCATCACTTAGCCTGCATCAGTCCACTGCTGGACATAGGCCATTTCCAAGGCGCGCTACTGAACCCGATCTTCGGCTCTCCGCATCCAGTTGCTTCCCGCCTATATATTTATTATTATTTTATTTTTATATATATTATTTTTATAATAGTAGGATTATTATTGTTCTCAGGTAACGCGACTGTGTGACCTGTCGTCGGAGGGTAACGCGGTGACGTCGGTCGCGTGGAGCGAGCGCGGCCACCTCGTTGCCGTCGGCACTCAGAAGGGACACATCAGCGTTTGGGATGTGGCTGTTAATAAAGAGGTACCGGAATCTTTATTTATCAGAATTTATCTCCTGTCTGTGTGTTCGCGCGGGGCGTGCCCAGGGCCCCGTGATTAAAAACGGCCCCCTAGTTCTTGCCAAATCTTGCCAAAAGAATAACCGATATTTATTGCCGTAGAAGAACATGTTTATACTCTGTTAAGATCGTGGGTTCGATCCCTACCCAGAACAAATGTTTGTGTGAGTGTGAAGCGTTGTTAATATTATTATTATTAATATTTTTTATATGTATATTATATATGCCATTTATCGTTTCGAGCAGGTGACGAAACTACAAGGTCATATAGCTCGCGTGGGCGCTCTGGCTTGGAACGGGGACATACTGAGCTCGGGCTCCCGGGACAGGCACATCCGACAACGGGACACAAGGACGCCGGGTCAGTAGATTTTTTAAGACTCATTATTTCGAACCATCTTTATGTATGTATGTATGTAACAACTGGTAAGAGACCAGGCCAGGTTTTGGTTAGTGAACCTGATTGCTAAGCTATATGTCGTGGGTTCGATTCCCACGATTCTCGCGGATCTTTTACGGATCTTTTACCTTATTAATTTTCAATTGATGGGATTAAATGCTGTAGGTATATAAGTGATTATTTATTTCTTAAATATTTATTATTTCTTAAAATCAACTATTTGGCATTTTTATATTGTAAAGAAAATTCAATGTCAATCATAGACATCTTTATTTTGAGATCAACATTCTAAAAAACTAAAACTTTTATAAATATAACAAAAGAGAAAACTTAAATCTTCGTTTTTTTATATAATTATAATCAATATAATCAATTAGAAGATCACTTTTATAACGATAACATTTTATGTGCGTGACATAAACTATCGTTTCAAGGTCGTACGCGCCGACATAGAATGCTTAAGAAAATAAAGATCCGTATCCGTATCCGCGGTTCTTGACCCTAAATATCCGTATCCGCGGTTCTTGACCCTAAATATCCGTATCCGTATCCGCGGATCTTGACCCTAAATATCCGTATCCGCGGTTCTTGACCCTAAATATCCGTATCCGTATCCGCGGATCTTGACCCTAAA
>DWNH01001074.1:0-12218 GCA_018249895.1 Tiana niger
CTCATCACACAAACATTTGTCCTGGGTGGGAATCCAACCCACGACCTCCCGTTTAGCAGTCAGGTTCGCTAACCACTTGACCACGGGTCCAGTCAAGATTTAAAAATATTACAAAATTTGAAATTCATTTGGAATTAACATACCTATAATGCACCGTAATTCCTGTAGAAAGAGGCATAGACACAATTACATTCCACACGAACTATACAGGATTTGATTTAAAACTGTACTGTGGTTAGCTAAATATAGTAAATTTACAGTGATAGACTCAAGTTCAATTAACTCATACACATGTCTTTCACATATTATATGAGGCGGAGTTATGGGCAGCAGCAGACAAACGCCAAGTGAAGTTAGAAGTTAAAATTGTAATTGCGTTTTCTAAGTATATTTTGTATATTTTTTTTCTTTTTCATACATATGTATAATTGTAATTATATATATAATATTTAATTATATATAAATGTAATTATACATAATTTTTCATATAATACATTTTAATAATTTTTTAGAACAAGTACCAAACAGTGTAATTAAGAAAAGTAATAAAAAACACATAGATTACGTCAGAAAGATTTGTTTTGATCATTGGAATTGGATAGAATGTTAATCAGTTAAATGTTAATGGGTAGTTTGAGAGCTTCGTCTTTTCTCTTAAGAGTTTCATTTGTAAATTGCGTATAATTGACTGGTCTCGTGGTCTAGTGGTTAGCGAACCTGACTGCTAAACGGAGGTCGTGGATTCGATCCCCACCCAGAGCAAATGTTTGTGTGATGACCATGAACATTTGTTCTGTGTCTGGATGTATTGTTATCTATATAAGTATGTATTTACAAAAAAATATATATATGTTTATCAGTTGTCTGGTTACCATAGCACAGGCTCTGCCTACTTTGGAATCAGGTGACCGTGTGTGAGTTGTCACAAGATATTTATTTATTATTATTTATCAAAAAAAATCAAAATCAAAATCAAAATCGTATCCTCCTTATCTGCCATGTTTTGTTTCTATTGTTTCCTACTAGTGTTTAACCGCGATTTCGTGCGGAAACAAAGAACAGGGTGTACAGTCAATTATAAAATTCATAATTAAGCATAATATTAAAATTGTTATAATCACCATAACATATATAAAATAGTTATTTACTTTTCACAGCGCATATTTTCAAGCTTTTCAAGTCAGTTAAGGTTATTTCTTATACAAACAGACAAAACGTTAAGATTTATTATTATTATTTATTATTCTTATTCTAAATCTGTAACACAATAAAAAAAATTACCTGTCTATTGTTTTTAAATAGTATATTTACTTTAATATATTTACTTTAGATTAATATTTACCCACGCAGAACTAACATTATCGAACTATTATTCTACTAGGGAATAGCGATTTAAAGTCGTAAATTTTATTTATAAAAAAATTCACTAATTCTCTTACTGTTTTAAATAGAGCCCGTTACTACAAATCCGTAGAAAATATTAATATCAAATATACGACAGACGAGCTAGAGCTCAGTTTCTTTGCTTGTGTATAACAATACTTAGAGCATGCAGTGAATTAGTGAGTGAGTAAGTGAGTGAGTGATTAGAGTGATTGAGTAACTGACTGACCTTTGAGCGAGGAGGCGGTGGTCTCCACGGCAAACATGTTGAGCGCGGTGAGCTGTAGCAGGCGCGCGGCCGGCGTGGGCAGCGGCTGTCGGTGCAGCAGCGCGCGGAACTGACGCAACATTAGCGCAGCGCACTCGTAGAACGACTCCATTCTACATCACAGGTATATCATTATTTTTATATATTTAATATTCGAGAGATCAAACGAGCATGCAGGCCACTTAGTGTTAAGTGGTCACTACAACTTATGGACTTGCACTCTACTTCAGGCAGGACCTGTCCTACCTGAGATCGCAAATAGATGCGTTCCTCCTGAGGACTAAGATGGTCGACTCATATTTAGTAAACTCTGGCAACCACCCACGATCCGAAACACAATAAATTGCTTTATGGTAGAATTGGGTGTGACGGTGGTACATCCCCGGGAGGCGGCCTACCACCTATCAGTACTACTTGATTTTAATTTATAACTGAAGTGACATCTACATCCAACCTCAAATAGTGCAAGAATATCGTGCAGCTTAATTATCATGGTGCATATTCGTATCCTTTATTATTTGGACAAACCATGCTTAACTGCTACTTAGATAAATATATAAAAAACTTACCCAATTTTCGTTATGAGTTTTCCATGAGCATGAAGGTAGCTTGTGATAAATGTTTTATTCAACTGTAACAAAATAATAAAAGTTATTCAAAACTTTCTGTTGCACTTAATGCTACAAAACGACTATAAAAGGAAGAATTACGGCTGAGTGATAAATGTCTAATTTTTTTCTTTAGTCGTTACGATTCCTAAAACGCAAAGGTAATGTTTGTGTCATGCAATAAATAGTTCTTTCATATCATATTATTCATTTCATATTAAACCCGGCATTAGTAGCAGAAATAAATGTAGTATAACTGCAGGCTTAATTTAAATTGTAATAAGTAAGAAACATAAAAGAAAAGAAGCAGAACGTATTGAGTGGACTGTCACGAAATTATGTTTAAACAAATGTCTTAGTCCTCCGGAATAGCAACGCATCTATATACAGCCAGAATTTAGATGTCAATAGGCAGCAGTGACTACATAACATTAGATATCCTACATGTTCGTTTGATACAAATAAAGTTAAGGTTTTAGCGCCATCTAAGACAACGTTTACCTCAACAGTGCTCAGTTCCTCGAAGGTGTCGACCTGCTGCACGGCGGCGGGGTGTCCGCCTGGGCGCACCCACACCTCACGACGGCCGCCCTCGGGCCCATCCGCAGCCGCGGCCTCTGCGCCCGCGTCCCCGCCCTCCGCCACACGAGCCGCCTCTAGCGCGGCTCGACGCTTCCTCTCTGCTGTCTCGAACTGTATTACAATTAACATCTTTGGGATTGCCTATTGGTATATATACCAATGAAAGCTAGTATGAAATACATTTCTTACTAGCTTTCGCCCGCGGCTTCGCCTACTTGGTAGTCTGTCCGTAAAAAGTATTCTATATGTTAATCTAAGTTATGATCTATCTGTTTAGTTTACCAATTTCATTCAAATTGGTCCAGCCATTTTTGCGTGATTCGAGTAAGAAACATTCAAACATACAAACTTTCGCATTTATAATATTAATAAACACGACACAGGGTGTTCTAGTGTATGTATATATAAAAAATTAGATACCTAGATGAAATTCAATCTACTCATACACTAATAATAAAGCCGTCATTTTGAGCCCCAAATATTCAGTCACTGTTGGATTATTTAGGGGTCTGTATATCCGAATAAGAAACGGAACCCTTATAGCATCATTAGTGCGTTTGTCTGTTCGTCTGTTACAGCTAATTTTGCTTACGACGTACAGACTACAACGTACAACACGTACCAACTCTTAAAGTAAACATAGTGAATCTCTTAATTTTGTGCGTACAAACTTACATTTGCAGTTATAATGTATGGAAAAACTTGTTTTTCAAATACAATATTAAGATTTTTGTTTTTGTTTGTTGTTTTAATTGTTAAGAAATATTATAGAATGTTTCTATAAGATTTTTTAACCGTACGGAACTCTCTCCAAAAGAATTCAACTTGTCCAGTTTTTATATATGAATTAATAAAATATCTGATATAATTCATTTTTATAACACTATTGGATATTAGATAAAACAAATTACTTATAAACTCTAATGACCGTGAAAACGTTATGTTTAAAATTTAGCTTTCTTTTTCATAGAGGTATTTATTTATTTAGTGATGTAGCAAGGTAATTCTATTACAATATTTTTACCGTTTACTTCCTTTTTACTGGTATTACTAAAATATTGGTTCAATAATACAGTTTTCAGTGTTTTAATTAAGCAACTTACACGCAAATGAATGCAGGATGCACGGAGACGTCTCGACTTTTGAAAGCGTAGTAAAGATACATCAAGATATAGATAGATTTGAATAGCCATAATAGTTAAGACATTAGGTACTAAAACTAGAATACTTAAGTAATGATTCGACCTTCATATTTGTTAGCGATATAACCACATAATGTGGTTAATGATGTACTTAATATTCAATAATTAAATTCTTAAATTTAACTATTTCAAATAATTTATTTCAACTAAACATTGAAAGCAATGAAATAGCAACAATGTTTAAGCATTTAAGTTGCTAAATATTTCATACCTTCTTTCTGTTTTCATCAAAGAGTGATATTAAGCTTTCACGAGCCGATTGAAATGGATTTGAAGACATCAAACTTCTCATGTAATAATACACAGCATCCAATTTTCTTCTCTGAAATGAAATTAACAGATTCAATAGGCGTATTTATATATTTCTTTTATTTACAACTTCGATTATATTTTAGTTAAAAAAATATACTTACTGCATATATCGCTAATATAGCCAACTGGTTATATGGACGCCCATTCTTTGGATTAATCTGTTGAGCCTTTGTATACCAAGATTTACTTTTTGCGAAATTATTCGTTTCATTTACTTGCTCCTTATATCTCGCTAAATCTCCTAGGAACACATATAACTTCTGGACTGAGATCAACGCCAAACCTACATACCCTAGCCCTTTAGGCGGCATAGTGTGATTATCGTTGAGATAGTCATCAGTATTAAATTTGTAAGTTTTCTCTAGCATTTGAACGAGATTCTCAAAAAAAATATTTCCCTCCTCTATTATAGTATTTAAGAGTTTAACGATCACGGGCTTTTCTTCTGGAGGAACTTGAGTAACACTTTTGCGTAGATTTTCAATAAACAGATAGTACAGAATTTTCCAAAATTTCTGTTCAACATTTTCAGCTTGGCAATATTTGAGATCAGACATTAGAAGTTTTTGGAGAGCATTTTGTAGAACTTTCCTGAAAGAAAATACTAAAAATGAAGAACAATAAAAATAATTATATAACAATTAACTTAGCTAAGTCACTTCTGCAGAGTTTGACTTCTCCTTCATCTTATGATTATGCATAGCTCAACACTTTTTTAACCTCGATAAATTTTGAAAAATACAATTCGTCTTTGCTAGTGACACAAAAGGTATTTTTTTTTATTGACCTAAAGTAGCAAACGAGCATGTAAGCTACCTGGTGTCAAGTGGTCAGTGCAACTCATTGACATCCACTCATAACTTCAGGCAGTAACTTAGTCCTGCCTGAGACTATGGTACTCGCAAATAGATGCGTTGCTACTTCTGAATACTAAGACTGTCGCCTCGTATTTAGTGAACTCCGACAACCACACCCTCCTTCCGAAACACAATAAATTACGCTGGTGAGACACCTAGCGGCTGCCTACCACCTATGTCACTCTTTAAAAAAAAAAGCGTTACACCTGGTCTCAAAAACGTCGGGCCAGTGCTTGGCGAGGGTAAGGGGCCCGCGCATGGTGTGCATTTTGAGCACGGCGTCGGCACGGTCCACCTCCTGCAGCAGCGCCGTGTGCCGCGCGCCGCGGGACGCCTCACACGCCTCGCCGTACCCGCCGCCCGCGCCACCCGCGCCGCTGCGGTTCGTACACTCCCTCAGCCCTGTGCAATGCGCAGCTTATTAAAACTTTGACGTCCGCACGTCTCGTAAAAATATATTTTGATTGACTTAATAAAATTTTAGTGCCCTCCGGGACTAGTGGTTAGCGAAGCTGACTGCTAAACGGACCAGAACAAATGTTTGTGTGATGAGCACGAATATTTATTCTATGTCTGGGTGTATTGTTATATACTATATAAGTATGTATTTACAAAAAAAATTATGTATGTTTATCAGTTATCTGGAGACCGTATGGTCACAGGCTCTGCCTAGTTTGGGATCGGATGGCCGCGTGTGAGTTGTCCGAATATATTTAATTTACATTTGCTTGGCGCCGGCAGCGCTAATTCGGTACTTGACTTCAGCCGGCCATTCTTGACATTATTGGGAAATTATAAACTGTTAAGTTTAACTAACCTCATTGTTAGTTCTCATAAGTTCACAACCGTGTTCGCCTACTTTTATTTGACGTTTGTCCGAAACGTTCAAGAAACATTGTTGAAAAGTACATGCAGTTTGATTATTACATCCATATCGTACCTTATTTCTACAAAGTCACAATTGTGGACACTTGTTTTATGTGTTTTAATAAAAAAAATAGTTTTTTATTTGACATTATTATGTTAAATATTTTACTATTGTAAAAACAATAAATTTTAACTAACTACAAATAGAAATCCCATTCAAATAAAAGCAACAAAAATATCAAAAGGTGTGATCTTGCTGCACCGATGGTGCGATAATTTGTACGAAGCTTCTATGGATTTCAAAAAAACTTTTTCACGAATTGTATATTTTCATGAACTTTTTGAAATACATAACAATTTAAATTGAAGGAATAACAATCATAAAAAATCGGTCATTATTTCTTAGAGCCTACCTCTTTCCATTCTCATATCAACTTTATTTAAATTTGTTTGTACTCTTATTGGTTTTGAAGGATTGTGATAATCATACAATGTTTTGTGGGTGTCAACAGAGCCGGCGCGTCTGAAAGTAAAATAAAAGGACAGATTACTTCTACAGACATATTAATAATAGTACTTTTCAGAAATGAATTCAAGAAAAACTTAAGTTTCATTCGTTTTATATCGTTGTATACAATAGTTTATTGTAGTAATATTAACTTACCCCTGATCTTTTTGCATATCTGCCACAGAGGCTTGCGGTAATATTAATAAACCAGGATGAGACGTAGATGTGTCTGACGCGGATTTTTCTGACAGAACACTATTTAGTCTGTTACGTTGATGCATATTTTCCGGTTGCCTAAAAAAATAAAATAGCGTTAGTCCTATTGTTAATAGATTTTTTTACCTATTTTATTTTACTTCCAAAAGAATGGTGAGCTTTCTGGTAGACGTTAAACACGAGATAATTATTGAAATCCTCAGAAGTAACAAATATTTACCTCAGATGGGAATTCGATACCAAAGGTGAATATTAATGTGCAAGGAGTAATGTGTAATACTTACACACTTTACACTTGACACTCGAAGTCGTCTGTTTTACCCCTTTAGTTGCCCTTTGTTTAGTATAATTATGGTAATACTTTTGTATTCACTCCTCTGAGGAGCCCTTACCCCTATAACCTATACTGACTGACTGTGACCTACTTCAATGCCCAACTCAGCTACTCTCTGGTAAGTGGTTCATGGTTATCAGTCATATATTAGGAAAGGCGTCGATTGGTGCCTTAGCAACGATATAGTCTATCACGTTCGGGAAATCCCAGTTTCTACTTTGCCAGAAAAAACGCTCAAATACGCAACGCATTGGTCATTTAATTGTTAAGAGAATTGATTGTTGGTATGGTTTTTATCAAACACAAAGTTTATTGTTGAAATTACATAACTACATTTACAATGTATCTATAGATGTAAAAATGAAAGAAAAAAAATTACAGGGTGAGAGATGATGAGGAATGAAGAAATGGAGGACCCATTAAGTAAATTTGTCTCAGGGCCTCGCCAATATAGTTACGCCACTGTAATATACTCAGAAGTAATATCATTTGTTTTGAATTACTTTTCTAATCAAGTGTCATACCTGTCATGCGCGGATTGTTGTTTCTTGGATTCCAGGATTTCCTCACGCCAATTAGTAGTGGTCGACGGGTGATGTGTGTGTATAATTGGCTGTACGTTCTCGGCATTGCGTCCGCGGCGGCGGCCGGACTTTTTGCGCGAACGCCTCGCGCCCCCAGACGTGCCCTCGCCGCCCTCTCCGCTGACGCTCACGTTACTGGGCGTAGGTGAATGACGACGACGTTCCATACTAGATTGGCGTCCGCTCGCCCAAGCTCCATTACTTTTCTTCTGGAATTAGTTACCGATTTCACCAATGCATTTTGTATAACCTACATTGTGTTGTCATATTAGTACTTTCTATTGCTGTAACCTTTCCAAACTGTACCAACAAAACTCTTTTCACTCATCCTTTTTTTTACATCTGCTCATTCATCAATTTGTTACAGGATTGAATTTTACTTACTGTGATTGGTACACAATGAAAATTTTCACAGTATGTATATTATAGTCTAACAAAAACTCGAAGATAACTCTGATTTGAAGAAAAAAAAACCGGCGACCTATTCGCCTGAGTACCTACTGAGGTGGTTTGAAAAAATGAAAATTAAGAAAAACTAAAAATAACAACCGAAAAATAAAATAAATCAAAATTGGTAATTTTGTATGAGAATCTCCACTAAGGATAACTTTTAATAGATGGTATTCTAGGCTGACGTATTGTTTGACAGCCCAGTTGGAAATCAGATGATACAAAGTTCACCAGGTCATCTACTTACAATATACAATAACAAAATAAACCAGATCTCTACAAGGTTTCCATACTAAATTCTTTTAAACTAGCAATTTTTTTATTTGTGAGGTTATCAATTTATACTAAATTTTTTGGTAATTTTTTTATTCTAAAACCTTTGCACAGCCTTAAATAATTGATAAGTCGTAAATTAGCATTTATTGCGTATTAAACTTTATCAGAATAATTAATATGGGTTTATTAATTAAGCAAATTTTAATTAATGTCACAAAACTTTAGTTGATTGACATCATTTATTTTAATAATGGTGATCAGTTCAAACTTCAATCTAATTTAAAAAAAAACAAATATTTTCCTGGTTGTGTTAGAACAGATGCTCAGCAATACACCAAAAAAATATATAAAATAGAATATTTCAGTAACCTGAGATGCAGTTGACCAATTTGATGATTTCGAAGTTGGTATTCTAAACCCATCACTGTCTTTTGGACTAGCAGGGCGATTGGTAGATGTGTCTCTGCTACTACACTGGGATACAATTCTTCTGAAAATTTATAAATAATTCATACAAAAATACATCTTCAATGTAATTTATAATAAAAAACAATGCTTTAAATATACCTTTCTGTGCTCTGTTCTCTGCTGTAGGACCTTAATGACCGCCAACGATCAAGATCATCCCTGCTGTTTCCAATTGTTGATGACCTATTACTTTTATGGCTATCTCTCCTTTCCCGTTCTCGCTGCTTCAAGCTTGACAACACAACTTCATGCGGAATGCTTACATTGCTGTCCCTCCTGTTTCTATCAGACTCAAATTGCATACTAACATTACTGTCGCGTCTATGTCTTTCCTGCTTTTTCTCATTGTTTCTGTGTCCTCTACTTGAGCTTCTGTGGAAATGTATAATATATAATAAGTTAACACAAGTCATAATTATGTATATTATAATGAGCTGTATAAACCCATTGCAATTTGTACAGTAATACAGTAATTACTGTATAATTTGTATATATATTGTACAATTAGAATGGTTATTAATTAATTACTTTCTTAATTGTATAATACTTCTAATAAAATTAAACATTAGTAATTTTTACCTTAGCTTACTACGATTATATTGATTGTCTGATTATCTCTAAATATTAATAAAATACCTACCTTTTATCCCTACGATGAGATTTGCCACTTCTTTTAGGCTCTCTGGTTTCAACTGGTTTGACCTCATGTGGTACAGATGGTTTAATTGGAAAACTAGTAAAAGTATCACACATGTCATCAAGCTTTATATTTTTCTCAACTTCCTCAGTCCAGTCCTAATATGGGGAAATACTTATCAATAAATTTGCACCTACATATGTTAAAAACATTAGAACATTGCAAGTCTAACTTCTTAAACCTTACCAAATTTGCAATATCAGAAAGATTTGTAGAAATATGTGAAACTGATTCACTGTCATTTTGAGTCTCTTCATTATGTTCAACTTGCTTATTTTCAGTATGTTCCTCCTTGCTAACTCCATTATTAGTTACTAAAATTGTATATTTAGAAATTATAACACAAAAAGGGGCAAACAACAAAGAATAATTAATAAACTAGCTTTGTAGGTGTTGAAAGTGTCAAAGGACCTTCAATTAGAAATGGGACCACCTCAATTCTCAGGAGTAACAATGCTTCTTTGCACATTAGCCTTAATTCTGCAATTAACATGCCGGGACTCTAAATTTTATCTTAACGGAGATACATAGGCTCCTGCTATATCTCAGTTGTGGTAATAACTATACTCTTTTTAATACTACACTGCTAGTATGACATCAACTACTATATCACAAAAGTATTGCAACTAATTAATCAATTATACATGTGATATATATAAAGTCTAGAATATTACATATAAATTTTTGGCACATAGAACACTTCTAGTGTTGTGTTCATAAGAATTGGTGATCAATTTCATATTTTAAAAACATACCATTGTCTTCAACTTCTTGATTTTGTAAGGTGCTGGTGTTAACTAATTCAGACTTTTCATTCATATTTCTATCTTCTGAAACACCAGGATCATATAAATTCATATAAGAACTACTGGGTGTAGACCTCCTCGAATGTTGGACATCATTACTTCTCATGTGTGTAGTTATATATTTTTCCCTATCAAAATGTTCATTATCCCTCAGTCTACCCCTCCCCCTAGATGGCAATGTTTGAGACCAGCCTGTATGAGAGTTTTGAAACTGGTTAGGATTATAGGCAGACTGGCTCATATGATTCACATTATATCTGTCCCTGTTTAATTGGTCAACACTTTCAAAGCTGTGATGGCCAGATTGTTCTAAGAACTTTTTTCTAAATCTTGGTGGTATATTTTCTAAATTTATAATGTGTTTTGGTCTTGAGTCAGTAGGATAACCAGCTGAATTTCGTCGCCCTGAGGGCGGCTTCCCACCAGACCCTGATTTCTGTCTGCCTGCCCATGTCTCCATGCTTCTGCTATCTCTGTGTTCCCTACAATCTACAGAACTATTCTCTTGAATAGAATGAGCAGGAGATATAGATCTTGATTCGGAGACTTGTCTAAAATGTCTACTAAAATTAATATCATTATTAGTACCATCTTTGTAATGATAATCTCTTCGAGAGACACCCCTGGAATATGACCCTGTGCTACTTGATCCATGTTTGTCGTGCTTATTGGACATTCTTCTATTGTTGAACTGACTAGAATTATCACTTCTTCCTGACAACTTAGGCTGTCTGTCGGTGTCAGAGCACGAGTCCGCAGCTCTTGGAACGTACAATTGCTGTTCTGGTTTTCTATAGCGACTATTTGACGCTAATTGTTCGCGAGAACTGTCACTTACAGATTCACCGTTAACTGAATTTTGAGAACCGTAGAAATTGTGGTCTCGTAACCTGTGACCGTTTTCTAAATCGTATGAATCCATTTTAACATCCGAGCCATATCTAGATCGTCTGAGAGGACCACTACCAGGTTTATAAAACTTTTGTTGTGGCTTATTCTTTCTGTAATCTTTACAGTCATCATCCATAGTAAAATTAAAAGAACCACTGAAATCACTTAATCCAATATCACATTTCAACAAATAATTAATAAATGTACAATTTATTGATGCACGAAAAGAATTACGAACTTTATTTGAGTACTGACATGCAGGTTATGTTGAACTTAACTACTGAACATTATTTAAATGAGATATAACCGATTTATACTTTCAATATAACAATGGGGAGAGAAAATATTTTCCTTATAAAAAGTTATAATATCTAAAAACAATGCATCAAATTTTATACGTTTATTGTTATATCCACTCCACAGACAGACACAGCACTTTATTTCTTACTTTTGTCTATTATAATTTTCTTAGAAAATCGATTAGTATTGTTGATGGTTCAAGTTTTGTAACTACTAGTTAATGAGCTGTCATCTTGCCTGTCAGATAATAATAATCGAAAGTAAACAAAATTTTTAAATCGATATATCGAATCAATGATACATTAATTCGATATAATTTTTAAAAACGTTTTACAATAAAGAGTTTTATTAACGTTTTATTATAAACCAATTTTCTAATTTTACCATAGAAATATATTTTTACCTTATAGTACACTACACTTGAAATAAAAAATTCTGTACGTTTTAACTCCAGACCCCTTTGACCCTCGTTCTAACGGAGTTTTGTAAGTTTAATATGTATATCTATGTATAGCTCCCAAACATAATGACAAGTGATTTACTATTCAGGCGCGGCAATAGATGAAACGAAATGTTTTACAACAAAATGACAGATAGTGGAAACAGTGG